>PVHX01000847.1:139627-248545 GCA_004024805.1 Geosciurus inauris | reverse complement strand
GGCTGGTATCCTTGGTACTGGTCCCAGGCCAAGGTGAAACTCTGGGCCGCTGGTGGAGTCGCTGTTCCACCGTGGCCAAGGTTTGCTCCCAGGTGTTCACCTGCACCCCCTGGTGTGTAGGAAGTTCCGCTGTGTTAGAAGGTGGTCCACAAAGAACAATAGCTGGGGTTCCGCTCAGGAGACAGTCAGTCCACAGTAGTAACTGCTAGCGATCTCTCGCGGTTGGGTGGGCACTGGGACCAGGCACCCTGTGCAGAAGCAGGCCTGGCACGCCCGGGGTAAACTCCGGGCTGGAGCCCTGGGCCGGATCCCCCACCACAACTGCACTCCGCCAGTCAGCACCGAAGTCCCGCCTGCCGGCTACCGCTGTCTCCCGGTGGCCCTGTGCTCACACACGTGAGCGAGACTCTTTCGTGGGGCGGCAAGGTGCAGAGAGCTGCTAAAAAACTGGTTGGAGAATGGCACCCCGCTACTTCCCATCTCAGTCTCAGAGAGCCGGAGCCCTGGGCCGAGGCCCGGGCTGCAACTGCTTTTCTGCGGCTGGTGCTGAAGCCACGCCTCCCGGCTACTGCTGTTTCCTGGTGGCCCTGCGCTCACACATGCGAGCGAGACTCGTGGGGCGGTATGCCGCAGAGAGCTGCCAAGAAACTGGTTGGAGAATGGCCCCCCGCTACTTCCAGTCTCAGGCTCGGAGAGCCGGAGCCCTGGGCCGAGGCCCGGGCTGCAACCGCGTTTCTCTGGCCGGCGCCGAAACCACGCCTCCTGGCTACCGCTGCCTCCCGGTGGCCCTGCACTCACACACACACGAGCGAAATTCCTGCGTGGGATGTTGAGCCGCAGAATGATGCCAGGAAGCTGGCTGTAAAACGGCGCTTCCACCCCTTCCAGCCTTGGTCCCTGAGAGCCTAGCGCAGAGTGGACTGTCTAGGCCGCCATCTTGGAACCGCCCCCCCTTCAAAAACTATTTTTGTACTGACCTTTCTATTTCTTTCATTTCACTTTTGAAATCAGTCTCACTTATCTGAGCAGTTTTGCTTAGTGGGTCACTGTGGTTGGTTGTATACATGTCACATCTGTGGAAAGACCCTTGTTTCCATGCACGAGAAGTCATGATAAACGTGCCTTTCGCGTCACCCTGCTTCCTCCTGCCTCACACTTGTCTATCTGGAGATGCTCTGGAGGAGTGGCTCCACCCTAGGTTCTCTGTTCCCTTGGAGGTGCTTGTCCATAGAGTGAGATGTGTTCTCTCTCCTGCTCTTTTATCCTTACAAATTCAATTAAATGTTACTAATGGAATAGAGTAACAAGAAAAAGGTGGGCACGAGTTAGGAATTCCTTCTACTATTGCCACAGCTGGGATGGAGGAAGAGATTTAAGAAAAAGGAACTAACAATTTTCGTTTTATTATTAGCACTTGGAGTATGCATTGCAATTAAGCATTTTTTGTTTTATTTTTTGCTGTCTTGGGTTCAAACATGCTAGGCCTCACACATGCTAAGCAGTGTGAGCGTTTAAACTTTCTAAGAAGCCTATGAGTTTTAGATTACTCCCTGCATAATACAAGTGAAAAAGCATAAAGGAGTAAATAATCTTTCCAAATTCATGCACTTAGTAAATGGTTCATCTGAACCCAAAGTCCACGTTATCTTCGTTATACAGAGAAATTTCTTCAGGCATGGAAGTAGTATCTCATAGAAACTATGTGTATAGGTTGTTTTTTTAAAAAAAACTTTTTTTAGTTGTAGACGGACACAATACCTTTATTTGATTTGTTTATCTTTATGAGGTACTAAGCAAGTGTGCTAGGCAAGTACTCTACCGCTGAGCTACAACCCCAGCCCTGTGTGTAGGTTTTAATGCATAAGGATTAAAAGAGATTGGATTTGTTAAAGCATGGATGAATAGAATAGTTTGTTTCAAGTAAAACTGTCACATTGGAAAATGTGATACTTGGCATTTCCAGTATTAGTGAAGTTGCTTATAACACACCATCCCTCCTACAGATAACCTTTATAAAAACTGAACTAAGCATGAAGAGGAAATTGTTATTTGAAGACACTGGAGAAGGACCCACATCAGGCAGAAACTGAAAGGGAATCAGCCCCTGAAAGATGGAGACTTTGCTGGGATGCAATTTGTTTCTGTGGCTTTTTGCCTGATACCAGGTTCTAGATTGTGCAAAAAGCCACAGTCTCATCTGCTTGAGGAGTCAGAAGACAGATTTCAGGACTGTTACTGAGGCTATGAAGTAAGAGGGGAAAAGAGGAAGTTGCATGGGTAGGCGCCTCAGCATCCGTGCAGACACTAAGCATGAGGGAGATTCCAGAGACATGGTGGAGAACAGCCTCTGGGAGGCTTGAAGTGAGGAGAGAGTCAACTCCATCGCAGGTAAAGACAGAGTTTTGAATTTGAGTTCAGCAAATTTAATGCCTTCTTTAACGAGAACAAAACACTCTTCAGAGGAATATAATAGAATCTGTAGTCTTACACTTTTCATTCACAAAGTCCAGTAAACAAAAATCACTAGATAGTTGAAGAAGCAAGAAGGTATGACCCATAGTTAAGAGAAAAAGCAATTTCTAGAAACTGACCCAAGATGATCCAGATGTTGGTGTTAGTAGATGATGCCTTCAAAGCAGCTATTATAAATATGCTACTAACTTAAAGGAGAAGAAGAATTTAATGAACAGATAGGAAATCTCAGCTAAAAAGTGTACATTTAAAAACAACTGCCTGATTCTAGAATTGAAAAGTATTGTTTCTCATGTTAAAAAAATATAATAGATGGGCATTACAGAAGATTGGAGAAAGCAGGGAAAAAATTTAATAAACAAAAAAAAAACATAAAAATAAGTCAGTTGGAGGAAGAAAGGGAAAAGAGATTGAACACCAATGAATACATCTCAGGGAGTTAAAGATCAGTCTAAAATACATGCAGGTAGAGTCTGAGGAGGAGAGGAGAAAGATAAATGGAGCATAAAAATATTTGGAAAAGTCATAATAAAAATTTCCAAATTTGCTTCAAAAAACAATTTCATAGGCACAGAGACCTTTCATGCAAAGTAGGAGAAGTAGAATTTTATCTAGGCACTTTATAGTTAATGTGCTGAAAAACACAGCTATAACCACTATAAAGAGATAATCTTGAAAGTAACTTATAAAAACAATGCAAGTAAAAAAACTTTAGAAAACAACAATGCATGTTATCTTGACAGTTTTCTCACCCCTGACACTATTGACATTTGGGGCTATGTAATTCTTTGTTACGAAGAGCAATTCTGTATGCTACAGGATATTTAGCATCATCTTTGACTTCTATCCATAGATTGCCTTCACCATCTATACAACCACTGTTAAGAGAACTGGTAAATAAAAGACTATATTCTCTTGATTTACTTAAAAGTAAAATTTATAACATTGCATTATGGGGTTTATAATATATGTAGATATAGTATATTGGAAAATAGTACCAAGGACAGTTAAGAGAAAAAGCATGGAGGATGTGAGGAAAAAGGTACACTCATACATTGCTGGTAGGACTGCAAATTGGTGCAACCACTCTGGAAAGCATAGAGATTCCTGAGAAAACCTGGAATGGAACCACCATTGGACCCAGTTATCCCATGCCTCAGTATATACCCAAAGGACTTAAAATCAGCATACTATAGTGATGCAGCCACATCAATGTTTATAGCAGCTCAGTTCACAATAGCTAAGCTATTGTGAACAAAGATAGGTGCCCTTCAACAGATGAATGGATAAAGAAAATGTGGTACATATACACAGTGGAATATTACTCAGCCATAAAGAAGAATGAAATTATGGCATTTGCCGGTAAATGGATGGAACTTGAAGACTATCATGCTAAGTGAAATAAGCCAGTCCCAAAAAACCAAAGGTCAAATATTCTCTTTGACATGCAGATGTTAACATACAGTAGGTGGAGAGGGAAGAATAGAAGCTCATTGTATTAGGCAAAGGGGAATGAAGGGAACAGAGTGGGAGGAGAATAGGAAAGATAGTAGAATGAACCTGACATAACTTTCCTATGTTCATATATGAACACACCACCAGTGTAACTCTACATCATGTTCAACCACAAGAATGGGACCCTAATTAGAATAAGTTATACTCCATGTATGTAAAATATATCAAATACACTCGACTTTCATGTATATCTAAAAAGAACAAATAAAATTTTTAAAAAGAAATTATAAGAGAAAAAGCATGGGTAGGAGCCTCAAAATCTACATGGAAACTCAGCATGTGAGGTAAATGAAATTTTTGTTGTAAGGTTCTCACATTTTCCATGAGGTAGAACATCAGTAACTAGACTGTGATAAGTTATGGAGTGTATGTTGTAATCCATAGGGTAACATTAAAAATTAGACAAAGAAGCATAGCTGAAGTGTCAGTAGTTTAATTACAATGGAATTTTTAAAGCATTTGATTTTGATTAAGTGAGAAAAATGCCAGTAAAGGAACAAAATCAATTTGGGTGAATAGAAAAATGTAGGTAAGCATTAAACATAACTTGAATGATAATAATTATGTAAAATGAAAATGGACTTCATTTTCAATTGTAGCAGATTGTCAGCAAGGCAAGAATATGTACTTTGCTTCTTCTATTCAACATTTTGTGTAATAAGTTTTTCAAAACGTATAAAAATGGAAAGGAAGAATAGAATCATCTTTCTTTGCATGTGACATGCATACATGAAAAATCCTTAAGAATCTACAAAGCAACCATTAAAATGAATAAATAAACTTTGCAAGTCACAAAGTAGAAGGATGGTACATAAAAATTGAATGGTGTTTCTGTATACTATTAGTGAATGATTGGAAGATAAAATTTTTCAAAATTTCCATTTATGATAGCACTCAACTTGAAATTTATAGTAATAAATTAACAGAAGATTTATAAGAACTCTACAATGAAAACTAGAGAACATTGCTAAGAAAAATTAAAGCTGCATATGAATGGAGACCTATTCCATGTTTTTGGATTGGAAGACTTAATGTTGGTAAGATTTCATTTCTTCCCAAATTGACCTATAGATCCTGTGTAATCCCAACTTATTTTTCAGTAACCTTTGGCAAGCTGATATTTCAAATGGATATTGACATGTAAAGGAACTACAGTACTCAAAGCAATCTTATATAAGAACAAAATTGGAGGATTTCTTCTACTTGAGTTCAAAATCCATAAAGTTATAGTAGTCAAGACAGTGTGGTATTGGCATAACAGTAGGCAATATACCTGTAGAAGACAATAGCACATCGAGAAATAGACTCAAACAATATATTGATTTTTGACACAATGCCAAAAATATTCAATAGGGAAAGAGTAGAAGTGTCATTATCCAAATGAACCCCAACTCTTGCCTTATACCATATTAAAATTAACTTGCAGGAGCTGGGGTTGTGGCTCAGTGGTAGAGTGCCTGTCTCATGTGTGTGGGGCACTGGATTCAATCTTCAGCACCACATATATAAATAAAATCAAGGAGGCTGGGGTTGTGGCTCAGTGGCAAAGTGCTTGCCTAGTGTCCGTGAGGCACTGGGTTCGATTCTCAGTACTTCATATAAATAAATAAGATAAATAAAGATCCATCAACAACTAAAAAAAAATTGAAAATAAATAAATAAAAGTGTCATGTCCATCTACAACTGAAAATTTTTAAAAAATTAATTTGCAGTCTGTGATAATCCTAAATGTAAAACATAAGCCATAAATAACATCAGCAAAAACAGTAGAAAGAGCCTTCAAACAATTTCTTCTCCATTAAAGCATAAAAAAAAACTGGAAAAAATGATCAGAATCAACTTTTTCAGAACTCTTGAAGCTTGTGGCAATTTATAGAGCACTTATTCAAGAACAATGGATGAACCTTAGTAAGAACAGAGAGCTTTGTCTGTTAACCTACCCTACACCTGTTCTTTGCCTTCCTTTCCAATAGCCATAATCACAGTGAACACCAGCAAGCTAGCGTCCACCTGAGGGGGCACGATGGATTTGGAACTCCAACAGCCTCATTTCCAGACAACTGTCATTATTTGACCCATTTGCTGGTTCCCTGGAAGACACCATTTCCAGGTGGTCTTTATTCGACTTGCCTCAGACCTTTCTCAGAACAGAAAGCTGTTTCCCTAGGGGAATTTTTTGATAACCTTTAGAGGAAATTGTTTAAAGTTGTGGCTGCCTAGGGTGATGGATAACATCTGGTGCAAAGAATATGCTAACTAAAAAGCTTTAAAGGAAAAACTCTGGGCTTGTTGAAAAGCTCTGACTCTTATGGGAATCTTACAAGGTCACAGAGGTATGTAGGGCTATATGCATGTTCAGAAAAGAGCTGAGAGGGTTGACTGCCTCACGTTGACTGCCCTTGAGGGTTAGGGTTTGAAAGCTAAGGCAGAGTTGTCAGTGTAGAAGGTGTGCCCAACACACACACAGCCCTTTTACAAAGTCTGAGCAGTTACGGAAATGTTTATCTAGTCATTCACTGACCACTAAGCTAACATAATATATAGTGGCAACACACAGCAAAGAATATGAACTTCACATAATTATTTCATAAAAGTCACTGAGCAAGAACAAATCCTAAAGAGTGGGTAGAATCTGATTTTCAAAGTTCCTACATGGTATTATTTTAAATGACCAATAGTTTCTAACAACAACAAAAATGAAGACATAGCGAAGAAATAAGGAAATCTGTCCCATACACAGGGCAGTGGGGTGGGAGGAGCAAGTCATAGAAAATGTGTGTAAGGAAGCATTACTGGACAAAGATTTAAAATCATATTCAAAGGATTAAGGGAAACCACACATAAGGGTCTAAAAGTATGAGAACCACGTCTCACCAAATAGAGAATATCAGCAAGGAGGAGGTAATTATGAAAAAGAATCAAACAAGATTTTTTAAGTTGAAAATTTGAACATGGAGAAGAAACAACAAACTTGGAATACAGGTCAATAGAGATCATCCAGACTGAGGAGCAGAAAGAAGAAAAGAACAAAGAAAAATTAACCCTAACGAGTGTACACAAGGGTGTGGAGAATTTGAAGCCTCTCACGTTGCTGAGAGCAATGTAAAAGGAGGCAGCTGCTGTGGAAAACAGTCCAGCAGCTCCTCAGAATGTCACTGTGACCACATGAACCAAGAATTCCACGCCTAGGCACATGCCCGTGACACCTGACAACATATGTCCACACACAAATGTATATGCCCACTTTCCTGGCCGCAGCATTTGTAATAGTCCAAAATGGAAATAACCCACATGTCCATTGGTTGTCCACGAGTAAACAAAATTTGGTATATTTATAGAGTAGAATATTATTCAGCCATAGGACGATGAAGCATTGACCTACGCTGTGACGTGGATGAACTTTGGAAACAAGCCAGACAAAGCAGCCACATATTGTGTGGTTCCATTTATAATGAGTGTCCACAATAGGCAGATCCAAAGGAATAGTAAGTGGATAGAGGCCACTGGGGGCCAGAGGAAGTGAAGTTGGAGGCTCACTGTTAACAGGTGCAAGACTCCTTTTTAGAGTGATGGAAATACTCTGGAAATAGATTGTGATAATAGTGTAAACTTGTGAATATCAACAAATATTGGATTCTAAAAATTTTAAAGAACAAGCCTTCACTGTACTAAACATAAGGGCAGCATTTTTTTCAACAACTTTATTTATTTTTATGTGGTGCTGAGGATCAAACCCAGTGCCTCACACATGCTAGGCAAGCACTCTACCACTGAGCTACAACCCTAGTCCCAGAAGGCAGCATTTTTTTTTTTTTTTTTTTTTGGTGTTCTAAAGATTATGAAAGTCTACTGATAACCAAACAAGTTAATTCAATTTTTCAGATCTAATCTAGGTCTAATTAGAAACCAATTTCAAGTAGACAACCCTTCCCATTTCTCTAGATAAAGCAAGTAACTAGAATTGCCATTGAGCTGCTGTTGATTTTGTCAAAGACTGCATGTGTTAGATATTTGAACTGTGATTGGGAAAACTTAAGTCAGAAATAGATGTAGTAATTTAAAATTTTGTAGCTGTCGGGTGTGGTGACACATATCTATAATCCTGGCAACTCTGGGAGCTGAGGCAGGAAGATCACAAGTTCAAGGCCAGCCTCAGCGGCTTAGCAAGGCCCTAAGCAACTGAGATCCTGTCTCAAAATAAAATATAAAATGGGCTGGGGATGTGCTCTCAGTGGTAAAAGTGCCCCTGGGTGCAATCCCCAGTACCAAAAATTTAAAAATTAAAAAAATAAAATCTGTAGCATAAACTCTAGCTGTTATTATAACACTGTAGTCTGAATTATCTTGTTAACTGCAATGTGCTGAGTTTGAAATGTCAGATTCTGAGGTAGAGGTAAATAGGTACGTGTACATCTGTGGATGGGAGGAGCCCACATTATGGGAAAAGGCTTTGAGCCAATTTATTAAATCTTTAATACCTAGAGGTAATATCTAATTATAATCTGACAAAAACAAAACATACCTCGCCCCTTTTATCAGAGTAAAATAGGTCAGAGAGTTCAGCTGTGACTATTTAAATTGTCGTAGGACTTTCATCAAACACTGGCCATGAGCTGCAGCCACTGCGGCTCTGGAGGACTGCACTATCGACTCGTATGTTGGGCTCTTGTGTCACCCTGGCTCCAGGACTCGTTTCTGCCAGGAAGCTGACTGCCAGTCCCAAGGAACCAGCCACACGCTGTGTGATGGCACACTGTGGTGGGGAAAGAGAAATAAAACGAAGGTGAACAAAAGACCCATGAGGTGCTTGGTCCCTTCACATAGAGCCTAATGCTGCCACCTAGTGGGGAAAATGCGGGAAAGAACACTTCATAAAGAATGCTGTGTGGACCAGGATAAATCAGAATCTTGAGACAAACACTAACTCATACAAAATGCTGCTTAAAAACCCAAACCGAATTTAAACAAAAATTATGGGAGCACAGGCTGCCTCTATATTAAGACTACACAGTAATTCAAAAAGTACTTTTAAAAAGTGATTTTGGATATATACTGAGGAGTGGGATAACTGGGTCAAATGGTGGTTCCTTAAAGTGGGGGAGGTGAGAGAAAAAATAGAAGTTCAGCAGATTAGACAAAGGGGAGTGGAGGGAACATAGGACAGATAGGAAAAGGAAAGACAGTGGAATTAATGGTACATAGTTTTCCCATGTACACATATAAAAACAACACAGAGACTCCCACCATCATGTACATCCATAAGAATGGGGTCCTACCTAGAATAAGATATATTCCATGTTTGTATGATTATATCAAAATGGATTCTGTCATCATGTATAACTAAAAAGAATGAATAAAAAAAGTGATTTTTGCTAAAAACTGGAATTAAGGAAAGCAAACTTTTGAAGGTGACTTCAGATTACCTCATTTAAAAATATTTTGGCTTGGGGCTGGGATTGTAGCTCAATGGTAGAACGCTTGCCTCCCATGCATGGCACTGGGTTCGATCCTCAGGACCACATAAAAATAAATAAATAAAATAAAAGATAAAAAAATATTTTGGCTATAAATCAAATAGGTCTTTTCAATCTTTAAAAACCAGTATATAATATAAATAAATTGGAGGGCAGCTTTGAGTTGCTACTTCAACATGCTAAAGCTAATTTTTCAAAGGGTTTTAATGTAGCTTCATCTTTTAAAAATGTTTATTAAACAGACTTAAGGGATTGGGGACATAGCTCAGTGGTAGAGCACTGGCCTAACATATGTGAGGCCCTGTATTCAATCCCTAGCATGGCAAAAAATAAACAAACAAAAAACATGTGTAATTTGTACAGCTTGGTGTGGCTACTGAAACTTGTGAGATGGACGTAAACCTCAGATGCCTACATGGAGATGTGCTGCTGCTGCTGCTGTTAGTTGGTCGTGGGAGCCTGGGGGCGGGGGGGGAGACAAGGCAGAGTCACTGTTGAGAACTATAAAATTTATGTTGAGTGCTATAAATTGCATGAGATTGAATGAGATCACCAAGGAAGTGAGGATAAAGAAAGAAGCCAGAGTCAGCCACTGAGCATCTCAGGATTTCTCTTATTTTCTGAGTGAAATAGAAAGCAAATCATCAGCTCAGAATGAGGACAAGGGAGATGTCATTGTCAGAGGTTCCAAGTGAGGGAAGGTTTGAAACAGTCCCCTAAGAGAGTGGACAGGGGATAGAGTAGGATTGCCTGGCAGTGCAAGGGGCTTCCTTAGTTATGAGCACATGGCTAAGGAAGTATCGGCCTTAGATCATAGTTTCAAATGTCAGAATGGAATCCCTGGGTGCACACTTCATAGGGCAGTTTAGCTCACCCTAGGGAGGATATTGCTGAAGGTTGGAGCTCTCTGAATTTGAATGTTCTGTTGGAAGTATACACACGGAAAGGAGCAAAGTCCTTCTGAAAGGCAAAGCCTCGGGTCATGTCTTGACTAAGACCCTCGTGTAGGGTCTTGCCTAAACGTTCTTTGGAATTCTTCAGACTGAGATGCAACTCAAACTTCAGGCTGGACATGCAAATCCCAACACAGGCTGTGCAGAGGTGGTGCACACCTCTCAGCTTCCTATCTCCCAGGGCTGCTGTTCTGAACATTAAATGAGTTAACATACAGAAGGCATCTGGGATATATTTATGTATCTTTTCAGGGTGAATTATTTGCTTCCAAAGATACAAATCTTCAGCATTGCCTGGACTGGAGAGCTCTAGGTTTCTTCCAAGTGTATCTGTGAAAACCCTTTTTTTCAAGTATATGTGTGAGCTATTGAAGGAAAAGTGTGTGTTTTGTATTCTTTCCTTCTTTTGTGGCTATTTTCCCTCCCTCCTTCCCTCCTTTCTTCCTTCTTTTTCTTCCTTCCTTTCTTCCTTCCCTCCCTCCCTCCCTCCCTTCCTCCATTCCCTCCCTCCCTCCCTCCTTTCCTCTCTCTTCCTTCCTTCCTTTCCAGGGGCACTTAACCACCGAGTACATCCCCAATCCTTTTGATTTTGAGACAGGGTATTATAAGTTGCTTAGGGTTTTGCTAAGTTGGTGAGTCTGGCCTCAAACTTGCAATCCTCCTGCCTCAGCCTCTCACACTGCTGGGATGATAGGCATGTGACACTGCACCTGGGCTTATTTTTCCTTTCTTTCTCCCTCTCCCCCTCCCTCTGGTTCTTAGGATTTTACTTCTCCCAGATCACTGAGATTTGTTTCAGAAATCCTAACACCATCATTGCCCATTCACTGGTTCTTGTCCTAAAAGTTAGATGTCTTTGACAGACTGTTAGAATTATCTTTCTCCTGGTAATGTATGGCCACAATAGCATCTATCTTCACTTCCTGTTCCTCCTAAATTTTCTGTGCTGCTCCATGTAGTAGTATGCTGCTTAGATCTCAGTTGGTTCTCACTGTGAGTGGCCTGGTGCTATTGGGATGTCTTTTGAATGAAAAAAAATCTGATGTCCTATCTGGTGTCTGAGAATAATGATGGTGTTGAAAGGAACATTCAGCCTGGCACAGTGGCACACAACAGTAATCCCAGCTACTTTAGAGGCTAAGGCAAGAGGATCAAAAGTTCAAGGCCAGATATGGCAATTTAGCAAGACCCTGTCTCAGCATAAAAAATAAAAAGGGCTGGTACTACAAAAACAAAAACAAGGAAAGTTCAGGCTGTTTCTTTGCTTTATGCCAAGACATAAAACCATGGATTACCACAAAGCGGGGAGAACCAGGGAAGGGGAGCAAGGGGGCAGGAGAGTTCTAGACCCAGTGGGGTGTTTGCCTTCTCCCCACTTACCTTTGGAAAATATCACTTTCAGGACCTACTGGCAATTTATAAGAGGAAGAAAGCTGGTAAGAAAATAGCTATTGCTACTGGAAGCAAGGGAATGAATGCCAGGGGCAGTGGCTGGGGTCCAGCATGCAGGGAGATCACCAGCCAGCAGAGGGCGCCCGTGGAGAAGGCAGCCAGGGAGAAGGAGAGGGAGGCAGACTGCCAGCCAAGAGGGGTGAGCCAAGCAGCCCTCCAGAGGCGAATGCCTGGAATCACCTCAGCTTCAACAACTGTCAATTTGTGGCTGGTTTCATTTCATCTATGCCTCCACCTGCTGCCCGCCTCGGATGATTTCTGAGCAAACCTCTGAGCTTCTTTACTACCAGGAAAAACTTTCAGGTGGAAGTTAAAGCCAAATTCTTTGTTAATCAGTGCTTCAGTTTGTGAACCATTTCTTAAAACAAGGTTTTATATGAAGAATTTTACTGTCCCTTACCAATGTTAAACCACACAGAAATAAGGTATGTGCCAAATTAGAGGGAGCCCATGCAGCCCTAATTGTCAGTCCTGTCATCCCTTGTCTTGACAAGTGTGATGGAGGGCTGGCTGCAGTATCTACAGGGAGTCATGACAGACTTATCCTTTGTTCTTGTGAGGCTGGCTCCAGTTTTAAAAATTGTGACCATTGTTGGTTCAAAAGCAATTGGGTTTTAATTATAATGTTTTTTAAGTATAGTGCATTGCTAAAAAGCTGAGAGCTTGCCTTATCACTCCTTTCTATGTTCTTGTACATCGTTCTTTAAACAATCTTGTCATACTGTTTGTAAAAGGAAAAACCTAGGGATCAGATCACAGGTCATGCCAGTTTGACTTGCTGATTTCTATGACCACTAGAGAGAGACATTTGGCCCACTCCCAGACTAGAGTTTCTAGTTTCTGGATAGAGCCTGGAAATCTGATTATTTGGGACACTGAAGTTTTGAGTTCCCATTGCTCTCTAGAATGTTACTTTCCTTGACGTCATTTGCCACCGTTTATACCTGCAAGTGTGTTCTTCGCCCCTCCTTCTCTCACTAGGCAGACTTAACATCTAATTTGATCTGTGGCTCCATTCCTTAGCAGGTGCCCTTCCTCAAAGGAATATCAATTTTAGTATTGGTGCTCCGACTCAGTGGAGCTTAGGTATGACCAACAGGAGGGGTACAGTGCTTTTTTTTTTTCTTTCCCTCACATCTTGGGGGTAGGGTGAGGGTTGGTTTGTGTTTAGCAAAAGTTCCACAGGTGATTTTTTTTTTTTTTTTAATGGTGCTAAAAAGAGAAGCCAGGGCCTTGCACATGCTAAACAAGTGTTCTACCAGTGAGCAACACCCAGCCATCCACAGATTACTTTTTTATATAGAGACTTTAAGGAAGTATATCTGTGTTTTATTGTTTGTTTGGCACTGAGGATTTTTAACCCAGGGGTACTCTCATCACTAAGCTACACCCCAAGCCCCACACCCTGCACCTCCAGCCCTTTTTTTTTTTTTTTTTTTTGAGACAGGTTCTAAGTCGCTCAAGCTGGCCTTGATCTTGTGATCCTCTTGGCTCTTCCTCCCGAGTTGCTGGGATTATCAGAATGCACCACTGGGTCTGGTTTATATTTCTTGATATATTTTTTGACAGCTTCGACATTTATCCTGCTATTCTGTATTTGTACCAACTTTAAGTAGAATGCTTTTCTTAGAAACACCTTTAATGAATAAGCCAATTTAATTTACATTTTAATATTGTGATTTTACTTTTTCATAGGTGTCCTCTTTAAGAAATGAAAAACGAGGCTCGTCCTATCTCATCTCTGCTCCAGAAGGTGGCGCAGTGGAATTAGCTGACCAGCATTCTCAGGGCACAGGAGCATATTACATGGAAACCTACTTAAAAAAGAAGCGAGTGTACTAAGTTTTCTCCTTATAACCTCCTGAGATTCTCTGCAGTATCTCTGCTGTTCATCGCTGCCTTAACTTCATTCAAACTAGCCATATCCTATAAATACGGGTTTATTATTTCCCAGAAGGAACTGTATTGTGCAGCAGGCAGAATTGCCAAATCAAAAATGGTAGCAATAATAAGAGACATCAATTGAGGACATTTTCCACTAGAATTAGATGCATCTTAATCAATGGGATATTAACTTACTGTCCATTGGAGAAACTAACCATGTTTCAACGTTCCTTGTTTGAGGAATGAGAACAATTTTCACATCACATATAAAAGTCTGAAGCAATAAATAGGAAACAATCTTGTTTCCTGAGCCTTAGAATGAATTTCTTATAAGCCAATGTGCATTTTAATTTACTTCCCCTAGAAGTAATCTCATTTATAGATCTTTAGGACTTTTCCTAGAACTACAAGGGTGCAAGTACCAAATGTGGTGATGGCCATGCTATAAAGATGCTCTGCATGCAAATTTCATTATCACCCCCACACCATCCATGCCTATTAAATCCAACAATAGAATAATAATGAAGTCCAAGGCATACACTACTGCAGATGCTTAACTTTTAAGGTGTTGTTACTGTTTATACCTTTTGTAAAAAACACAGGTACCTTAGGTAAATAACTTTGGTGATCTAACACAGGGGTTAGCAAACTACCCTAGGACCAGATTCAGTCCACCACCTACCTTTGTACTGCCTGCAAGGTAAGAATGACATTTTACATTTTTAAATGGAGGCAGGGGATAAAAACCTGCTACATGAAATTCAAGTATCAGTGTCCACAAAATTTTATTGGACCACAGCCATGCTTACTTGTTCACATATCATCTGTAGCTACTTTTGTGCTACCTTGGCAGAACCAAGTAGCTTCAACAGAGACCACATAGCCTGCAAAGCCTAAAATATTTACTATCAGGCCCTTCACAGAGTTTGCTGGCACTGATCCAATGGCATTAATTTCCCATTCCTTTTATTTCACCTAAAGATCTTTGACCTATGAGATAGACTTATAAGCGGCAAGAACATAGGTTTCTGTGTCTCATTTCATAGCGTGGACTAGTGATGATCTAATTTCTGGACAGGGTCATTTTTGTCATCAAATGCCCTATATTTCCACAACAGAGTAAAGCAGTTGATACTGCATTCTGAAAGTCTTATGGGGACATGGTATTTATAACCATTTTGAGCTAATAAGCTATACCTCACTCTCTGGTTTGTCTCTCATTCTTTGGTAGTATATTATGCTGAAAAAGATGAGCTATTTTACCCAATTTACTTCTGAAAAGGATTTTTGTCTTTATTAATTTGACTTTTGACATCACCATTTTCTGAGGACCTTGGTATTAAATGCATGAAAAACCTTTTGCCATTTAGAAATTTCTAAGTCTGTTCATTGTTAATAAGACTATAATTGAATTTGGGATCTCAATGATCATAGTCTTTCAGATCAGATCCTTAAAATATGGCATTTGGGAAACTTGTTTTTGACTATGATATAGATATCCTGCTTTAATTAGGAACTCTAGAACTGGTTCATATGTTGTATGCTTTGTAAAGAATTTTACTTGGTCTAATTTATTGCATTTACTAGTTTGTTGGAAAATTATGGCTGGAAAGTTAAACTAAGACAGTTTCCAAGAAATATACTACCTATAAATCACAGTCAGGATTACATCAGTTATGTGGCAGATGACTGATGGCATCTCCATGTCCTGTAAGTCTCCTCCTGATGTTCCTGTTGTATTTTGCCTCTTCAGTGCTTAGTCACACTTCTACTGCCGTTAAGAACAGAAGAAAGGGAAGATGGTGAATTTTACCTGAGCTACAAAGTGAGAATAGGCACAGGTTGAAAGAACTAAAAAATGTTTTGGATCACAGCACACGTAGATTTGCCGTCCATACTGGCCTGTGACCCATTTTCATTGGACATAACAAAAGTGCAGCTCAAGTGGTATTAGCACTAAGTCATTACCAACCCTCCCCTCAGAATCTATACTGTTATTTTTCTATGTAAGTGAATTGTTTGAAATGCTTCAAAAATGAAAACTCAATATTAAAACGCATATGCATGTAAAGTCTTTAGTACATTTATTTGTATAAAGAGTAAACAAAGTGCATACAGAGCGGCCACAGGTTTGACACAGACAGAGATCTTGGTGATATAGGGCAACTGAACAAATTTAAATGTCAAGTTTATTGTTGCCACTAAAGCAATCCTGAACTTTCTTTGGGCTCAAAAGATGAAAAGAAAGATATTGAACAATAGTAGACATCATTAGCAGAAAAGGTTTTCAGATTCTTGGTTGTAAAGAACTTTATGGTTCACATTGAATCAGACACTAAACATTTTTAATTACCCAGCTACCTCCAAGCAAACTGAAAACTGTCTAAATGTATCCTGAACTCCAGAGTGCCTCTAGCCAGGTCTTTTCTTTCATGTTTTGCACCATAAGGTGATGGTCACAATAGTGATCGACCCTTGTAGATGGGTGGTAAGTATTGAAACACTCTTACAGTGCACCGTATGTGGTATGTGGTATACATTCTGTTCATATACAGCATCCCAAACCAGTGCTGGAACAGCTTGTCCCAAAGTGGTAGAGTTATAAAAGGGTATGCGCTGATGTTTCTTAAAAGCATGTCTAATAGCATCCAGGTTTGCAGAGTCTGATTAAAGTCGACTGCTTAGGAAAGCACTGGCCCAGGCTTAGTTCTCAAGAAATAACATGCAGCAGAGTATCTATTTCCACGCTGGCCCCTGTGCAGAACCAGTTTGCTCAACAATGGGTACCAGTGGTCAACCAAGGGACCAGCATCTGAGCCACTGAAGAAATAGCTTGAGGTTTCAGTCTTACTGGTGACAGGAACACACACTCATTTTTTCTGTAAAGAAACAATAGTATACTAACTGGTATCTAATATTTTAAGGATGCTTGGTTTATCGCTGTCTAGATATTGAAATCTGAGGGCATGTTAAGAGTATCACCTAAGTCCATCAATTTTTGTCTAAGATTAATGTGCCAGAAAAACATTTCAGATCAGCTGGCAGCTGGGAACAGCAATCATCTTGAGACACCACTTTGGTCAGTTCCTCTTATTTTCTCAAATCCCATTTGGGTATGTAATGTGACAGTAAACTAGCTAGATGAAACAGTGGCACATTCTTTCCAAAGGGAGGAGTGCTTAAGTGCTTTCTAAGTATTTTTGTTGTCATTTGTCACTAAGTTTGAGAGATGCCAAGCTGATAGGAAGTTTTTATCCATGCTGAGCACCACAGTGTGCCTTACGCATGTGCTCAAGGACTTGCTGACTGTGTTTTGTCAGAACACGAACTTTTTCCATAAAAAAATTTTTTTTTAATGGCTTGGGTATTTGTTGGGGGAGGAGGACTTTATCAACGAACAGTGGAATTTAAATGATATTCATGCTTCGTATTTTAAAAGTGCTTCAAATCCTTCGATAAGGCTCTGAAAGGTTGTCCGATTGGATGGCTGTAATTCCCAGCATTTTCTCATAAGTTGATAAACCTGTAAAAAGTAAAAATAAGAACTGTAGTGACAGTAAAACTGTTGTTAGATTTGAAAAAATTTTTTAAAAATTATAGAAACATCAAGAGTAAAGAAATAATTTTGGAACTATAAGGAAATAATTTCCTTAAGAGTAAAAAACAGTATTTAAATTATTTAAAATATAGGAAATGTTCATAACTACAGTTCATAAACGGTACTAACATTTGAGAAGCTCATGGCTGACTGCCCTTCAGCAGAGTCTAGGTCACTACTAACCCTTCTGTTTAAACTCCATCTTGCCACTGGCCGCCTCACTCTTGGACTTAACACTATCAGTGTATCTAAGTGGTCTAAGGAGTCGAGACTGAAAGGCTCAATTAATTTTAGAGTATGAAAAACAGAATAAACATTATAAATGCTGTTAATAAGTGGGATAAACTTACACACAAAAGTACAATAATATACATTTTTCACAATAAGGCTATACTAAAACATCTGTTGGGGTATGTGTGTGGACGAACATGGAGGGGAGCCTCTTTCCAGAGGGAGTACTTGCGTTGAATATCACTATCATCCACCCTAAAAACAATTTCTTAGATGTCTCAGTCTCAGGAAACTATTTTATAGGTGTTTTCTACACCATCTCCCCACCCGCTTTCCTTGCTGGATAACTTGAGCTATGGAAAGATAAAGACCTTATCAGGACAGTTAGGAGGGCACGGCAAACGTTTTCCTTCTTTCAGCGTGTTCACAAGTCTTGTTACTGTCATCTGGCCTTGAGTTGGGCCTATCATTTTCAGGAACAGCTATGTAAAATAAAACCAAACAAAATGTTTTACTTTGCATACACTCGTATAAAAATTAAGCAGATCAAAGTTCAATTTCTAGAATTAACTGGAAATTAACAATAAAATGTTTTTCTCCTTAAGCAATGTTAAATAAAAATCCAAAATCCATACTAGCTCTCAATGGTTAATCTGGAATCAAGTGTCTTAGATTCTGCCAACCCCTTCTGCCAGCCAAGGAGGCTGTTTCATGAAGATGATCTCATTCAGAAATTAATGAGGCACACACTCGCACAGAGAAGACAGACCTTGGAAAGTCAGTTCATCTAGTATAACTTTGAATTCCTTGTGAAACCAAAACTTGAGAGACTCACAAATAAGTAACAAATCAAGTAAAAGAGAAAAGTGGACTTTCCTCTTTCCAATATAATATACTGACTTGATTCCATTTAAAAGCAAAACTTACAAAGCAAAAGAATGGACATATTTTAGTTGGGTTCTGTATTCAGATGAAGTGAAAAATTAAGACTTACAGCCATGGGACTAGACTCTGAATCACAGTAAGTAAGCAGCTCATGCAGGGTCACTCCAAAAGACCAGACATCAGAGGCAATATAAAATTTACACTGAATTAAACATTCTGGAGCGTACCTGAAATAAAAAATGTGAGCCTTCAATTCATGGCAGAGCTACTCCAACAAAAATTACAGATTATCTCAGAAAAGTCACCTCTTTGGTCCTCAGAACTTAAGACCCAAGGCATCTAGTGTGTACTATATATTAGTCACATATGTGCTGCTATGGGGCACATCTGACATATAGAACAATATCCTTTACAGGTTCTGAGTAACATGTATTTGCCCCCAAATAAGACCAGTTTTACTCTGTGTCCGACTCACGTACTCATTGTGGAGGAGGAGGTGACATGAAAACAAGCCCCAAATTTGATTTCCTGTAGGCTCCCAGATCCGTAGGGACCTCACCAGCCTATCCTTTTCCAGTGTTACCTGTTTTGGTGAATGACACCCAATTGTCCGAGCCAGGTATTAAAGCATTCCATGTCTAATTTCTAAACACTCTTCAAATCTACTTACTTCTCGCTATCCTGATCAACTGTCCTAGTTCACGATGTCACCTATGTTGCTACAGAAGCTAAATGGGACTCCCTGGCTCCAATCTTGCTTTCCTCCATGGTTATTTTTTTAAAAAAATAACTTCTATCCTTCAGTCCTGCAATGGCATCCCACTGCTCTAGGGATGGAGTGGTTGCTGTAGAACTCCATTTCCCAAGCTCTGACTCAGTTCACTCTCTGAACACCTCCTGCCCCTTCATGTTTTACCCATGCTGAGTTTATTTCAGTTCCTCTGTCATTCCTGTTAGTCACACATGCCCCCTTATAATCATCTCTCCAAGTCCCCACAAATCATTCAGATTTCATCTAAACACGTAGGACTTCCAGAAATCCGAGCCGGAACCCCTCTGTGCTAACTGTTCCTTCAGTTGGCTGCCACACTCTGCATCCCTCTGACTGGTCACCACATCTCCAGCAGCTGGCATGAAGGGTGGGCCCTGACACATACTGTTTTGTATCCGTGAGCAAAGGTTCAGGCTCTGCAGATGGGAGAGGTCTACCCATATTGTGCAAGCACACCCTTGAGTGCTGGTCAGTCTTACAGGGGATGGAGTAGAGATCGAAGCAACTAAGTGGGGGCTGAGGTCAGTGTGTGGTCTTCTAACCAGCATGACTGGTGCTTGTGAGAGATGATCGAGCCTCCCTCCTATCACTTGCCCTGTCCAGGATTTCCCTGACTGCTTGATGCCCACCTTGTTGCTTCCTGCCCTTTCCTCCCACCTCCCCTCCAGGCCTCCCTCCACCTGCTCACAGTTGTGCAAACTGGAGATGCTCTAAGCTGGTGGTCAGACTGCTCCCATTCCTTGGAAGATGGTGCCACCAAGCTCAGGCATTTGCATAGGCTGCTTTTCAGCCTGATTGGTGTTCCTTGAAGGTAAATATACATCAATTCTAACTGTTCTAATCCTCTCTTGATTCAGGCCAGAGGAATGCGAGACATTAACATAGCCAGAAAGAACTTATCAAAACAGTGTAAACCCCGTGTCACTGCTACACTCTAATTGTCTGATTCAGTTACCAAAACACAGGGCTGTCCCGGTCATCCTTGACAGTGTAGTACTCCTTATCGGTTTCAATTGCTTTGGTTAAACCAAAGTCTCCAATCTTCACTTGGTGTTCGCTCTCAACAAGGACATTTCTTGCTGCTAAGTCCCGGTGAACATATTGCCGAGAACCCAAATAGTCCATTCCCTAATAGAGAAATAAAGGTCAAACACATTGTTAAAGTCAGTTCAGATGGATTTTGTATCACTTAATAATAAAAAGAAGTGTCAATTCATTCACATAACTGACAACTGTTTTGATTTGTATTTTTAAGCAAGAATAGTAAGATCAATTGACTCAAAAAAAATTGACATTCAACCAGTCACACTTAATACATCTGTTCACTTTCATTGTAAAAGCTCATTTCTCACCCCAATAATATAGCACAGAATAACAGTATAATTGTTACAAAGTTTCCCACTTGTCATCTAATTAAATTATAAACAAATTTACTAGGGCAGAATGCCTGATGTTTTTTGTTTTTGTTTTTGTTTTTTAAATATTTTTTTAGTTGTAGATGGACACAACGTCTTTATTTTATTGCTTTGTATGTGGTGCTGAGGATCGAACCCAGGGCCTCACGCATGCAAGGCAAGCACTCTACCACTGAGCTACAATCCCAGCCCCTGCCTGATGTTTTTTAACATGCTTTCTTTTTTACCTTACAAATCTGAACTGCATATTTTAGCTGCTGTTTAAGGTTAATTTTGTTCTTATTCTTTGGAAGATATTCCTTAAGGCTTCCAGAAGGCAGAAACTCCATGATGAGCTTGATACCATTTCCTCCTGTTGGGGAAAAAAAACATCAGTATGAAGCTGCCAAAGAGGAAAGAACATAGGATCTGGAGTCAGAGGACTTGCTCCTCCTTCATCCCCTGAGCACAGACCAACTCCTAACCTCTGCACTGCAGGACCCTAACAGTGAAAGTTTCTTAACACTTAGGTTCCTACCTCAGTCACAAGCATCACTGGGATAACAGCCTGAGTACTCTGTAAACCACTAGGCAAATGATAATTTTATGAGCCAAGTCCTTGCACTACTAGCTTTAAAGGACAAACCTGAGTGGAATACTATCTGGCAAGTAAGATACAAGTATTAGTAAACACTGCTACCATTAAAACCACTTGTCACCTTGACTCAGACAAACATAGAACAAAATGCCCTGCCTGGGACTGGATTAGAAGAATGAGCAAAGGGAGTAAGGGAGGTCATTCCATATGACATCAGTGTAGATACTTGGGTGGGTGCAGTCTAGTACACAGCATGAGTCTATGAATCCTTGGAGAGACAAGGTTGGAACCATGCCCTGGCTGGGAGAGAGGCTGTGCACTTCCCCAGAGCTGCTGAGGGATTTGATAGCATGCAACCTGGAAGCCCTGCCAGCCCATGGGAGCCACAGCTAGTATGTTCAGATGACCTAGATGAGGCCTAGGGCTGCCTGCTCTGCACTGGCTTTATGACCCCGACAGTCACTTAGTCTTTAATCAGACCCCACTTTGTGCAACATACCGTCTTCAGTACAGATTCCTTTGTACTTCACAATGTTCTCATGATAAAGGTTCCTTAAGATTTCTATTTCCTTCTTCAGATCAGCAATGTGGTTACCTCCACTCTCAGGCTTCAGGGATTTGACAGCTACCTGCTCCCCTGTATTGTCCCCCTCTGGGTCATACCTGCAGAGCTCAACCTTCCCAAAGTGGCCCTGGAGAGAAAAATGTATGTACTATTATAAGAAGCCCCACCCTGTGCTGGAACACCCTTAGAAAATAAGTCTTGCTCCTCATATCTTTTTCCCTAAAGGCCAGGGGTCAACAGCTAGTCATACCTTTGCTGGTAGAAGGCTCTCACCTGGATTCCACCACCTACCACAGCCCCCTTCCTCTCCTGGCCCTCACTTCCTCTGTTAGTGAGCTCAGACAAAGTAGCAGGCGACTGATGAACCCACACATCAATCCCAGTTTTAAGAAAAAGTAACCCAGAAAATGAGAAAAGACACATCTGGACCTGTAGAAAACTGTGGAGTCCTCTGACAGCCCATGGCCCATGCTACAGGCAGGCACCACAGTGCAGCTGACAACAGCATCTGCACAAGCAATCTTCAGAAGCTATGGCATCAGACTCCAGCTAAGCCACATAATGGTGATGTTGGCTGGCCCTGTCACACGGTCTTCCAAACTGGCTCCTGCTGTGCTTTCTGTATACAAGAGTAACAAGTATTCTGGGAGATGCTGTGAGGACTGTGCTTGTGAAACTGCCCAGCACAGATGATGGCACACAATGGATACTCAAGCTGTGCCACTCTTTATTCAATTAACAACAGAAGATCTGTGTAAAGACATAGATTGCAGGAGCCTCTATGGTCAAATTAACTGTTGGAAATGCCCATTCAAGGTCCAAAGGAAAGGCTGAGAGTCTATTTTGGCACTCTGTGCAGTAACTCTCTCTCTCATTTAACCCATTTTGTCTCTTTATCCCAGATGTGGAACACCTATAAAAACTTAGGCAACAAATATACCACTTTTGGTAACTTTGAAATAATTATTATGCTCACAGAATTGAAAGCTTGGGACTTAACAGGTTAAAGAGCTTCACAGGGTACTTGTTCCCAAAAAAGTCAGCGACAGTGATTTTTCTATTTCCTCCATATCCGCACCTAATCCCCTCTGCTCCACAGAGAAAAATCAAGTCTCTCACAAGAGCAGACCAGTGTCCTATATATATGTATAGTCACACATGCAGGCAGTGTGCTAAAAGTAGCCTCCAAAATGCAGAAAGCTTCTTTCTCTTATAAAGTAAGGGAGAACAGGGAGTGGCTTTATGCAGAGAGGTGATGTGCAAGCAGAAGACGTGGTCAGCAGTAACAGCCAGCACTAGGTGTAACTTGCCTCTCCCAAGTCACGGATCCTCTTTAGGAAGCGCTTTTCAAAATGTGTGGGATCCACCTCAGTTGCTGGTTTTTTTTCTGAAACAATGTCTGGATCTAATAGAAGAAAAAATAAAACAAATTCTTAAAGAGGCACCGATGGCTAGGGATTGCCACTTCCGGGCTCCCACTCATCTCCCCACTTCCCCCAGCTGCTCTCTAGGGTTGTGGATGATCCTGGTCAAGCACCAGGAAGCATCTTTTTTTTTTTTTTTTAAATGATATTCACAGCATCTTTTTTTTTTTAATATATTTTTTTAATGTCTTTATTTTATTGGTTTGTATGTGGTGCTGAGGATCGAACCCAGGGCCCCACGCATGCGAGGCAAGCGCTCTACCACTAAGCTACAATCCCAGCCCACCAGGAAGCATCTTACTTTGCTCTTCAAGCTTGTTAATGTCCCTCATGATGGCCCGGAAGAAGGGTCTCTGATTGGGATCATAGTTCATACAGCGGGTCATCAGGTCAGCCAGTTCCTTGCATGATGGTGTTACTGGCCTACAGCGACTTTCATAGAATCTCTCTTTCTGTAAAGAAGAAGGACACTTGGAAGAAACCAAAGAATGATCCTCAAACCCTGTCATCTCAGCTGAGAAGCAATTACCCTAATTTAACTCCTGGCATCTCTGCTGAAAGGTGAACTTTATAAACATATGTGTTACTCTGGCCTCATTCCATCGCGGGGCTGTCTCAGTCCTAATGCTAAAGTAATCCAAATTCAAGGAAGACAGGGCAATACATCTCAGTCCTGAGACACTATTCCAGTGAGGTCAGGCAGCCTTTCTGGAATACAGTTTGGCAATTTGTATATCAACCTTCAGATTCTTCAAGCTTTGAATCATTAATTCCAATCACTGAATGACTCAGAAATAAACTGGTTATGAGCAAAGACTTATATACAAAAGTATTCCCTGCAGAATTAGAACACTGGAAATTTGGAAACAACAAAAATGTCAAATATAAAATTAGTTAAGTAATTAGAGTTAAAATAATTAAGTCAAATTTATAAAAATGTTATGACTTTGAATTGCATAGGCAAGTATTCACAATGTTAAAATTTAAAATGTGGGATATATAACTATACTGAGCACTGGCCCAATTTTATTTTAAAAAGATACAAATAGACTGGAAGACTATGCCAAAGGTTTAGGTATCACAGGGATGACTTTTTTTTAAAAAAATTGTTTCCTATATTTTCCAAATTTTCTTCAACTATTTATTGTTTTAAAATTCAGAAATAAATTATTGCTGCCACTTTAAAAAATTAAGTGAAATCACTGCCCTCCAACTCCGACCCTTTAGCTAGACCCCTAGAGTGCTAGATACCATCTACGGAACTTTATTATCCTTATTTTAGCCTAACTCTCCTGCCACCTCCTAATATCCTCCAGGGAAGGCAAGACCATGTCTACTTTATGGTGAGCTCCAGCTTTTACCTAGTACCTTTTACCTGGTACTCAGTAGACACCTGTGTGTTCATTTTGTTGAATAACAGGCACTTAAAATCTCAGATAAATAATGCTTTAACAATCTTCTCAGTACTAACTGTATGTCTGTCACTCTACATATTTTGTTACTCTTCACAAGGAGCCCACAAAATAATTTTTTTAAATATTTATTTATTTATTTTTTAGTTTTAGGTGGACAGAATATCTGTTTTTTTTTTATGTGGTGCTGAGGATCGAACCCAGTGCCTCACGCGTGTTAGGCGAGCATGCTACCACTGCGCCACAATCCCAGCCCCACAAAATAATTTTTATTTATCCCCATTTTACAGATGATGAAACTGAGGTACGGGGAAGTGAAGTTACATTTGTGAGATCACATAGCCAACAAGCCTGTGGGAAAGACTCAACCCAAGTTCATCTCTTCCCATGGCATGAGGCTTCTTAACTCCTCATCAGTCCTTGTTTAGTGAATCTCACCTACCATATTCCCTGGGAAACAACCGCTTACCTCAATCAATGTCTTATCTTTCAGGGGAATCTCGCCATTATAGCAGATTTCCCACAGTGTGGTTCCAAAGCTCCATTTGTCGGCAGCCACACTCAGGTTCTTGGAGTCTTCAACACACTCAGGAGCAATCCATGGGATTCGTTCTATACACTCTGGAGAGAGAAAAGACAGATCAGCTTCTACGATCACCTGGGAAGCTAAAGACTGTCACAATAGCAAGAACGTGAGCTAATTAAAAACTTTCTGGCAGTGTTCCCAAACAGGGACTGACCACATGAGTCCCACAGGGAGCTGGTAAGATGTACTGCCTTCCAGGGCCTGCCTCTGGCACTTTTGATATAGCAGCAGATAGCTTTGTTCATGAGCCATCAGTCTTCAGAAGCCCTGACCTCAGAGACAGCAGGGCATCCCCTGGGTAGGCCATCACTAGAGGTTGGTGGAATCAGGGGATCATGTGAACAAAAGTTCAGGAAAGAAAAGGTGCAGGGAGATGAGGCCAACACATAGAGCAGCTGCACATGCTATACACCATTTCTCAGCTGTTATGTTTTATGTTGGTTTTCCTTCATCTGGGGAAAGGACAAGAGAAGACAGGACTGAGGTAAACAAGTCCCATATTCCTTTGTCTTGGCAACCTCTGTGACCTGTTTCTGTCTTCTAACCAAGGCCAGCGACAGAAATCTCAGCAGAGATACTTGGCATATCTATAAAAATGCCTATCAGCAAGCTTAGTGGCGTCCATAGAGCAGCTTCCCAGCTGCCCAAGGAAGGAGGATGGCTCCTGAGCTCAGCATTCAGGCTCAGGCCCAACTGACCACATAGCCTTCTCATGTCCTTGGCACAGCATGTGCCCCTGGTGCCCTAGGAAGATGTGCGTCTGGCCCCGTGGTATAGCCACCTTGCTAACCTGCAAGACCCAGATGAAATCCCATCATCTCCTTGAATCACTTTGTCCCAGTTGGATGACCCTCCTCCACAGTCTGGGTCCCCATGGCACTTCACTGGCACCACTGGGTACCCAGCTACTCTGATTCTTCTGGAGGCATCAGTGTCTCAGACCCTAAGGACAGGAACCTTATCAGCCCCAGAAGTGTCTCTGCCTCAGGACTGTTGGACAATGTCCACATGATAAGCATCCAGCAGGTACCAAAGGATGCCTCCGATCCCTCTCAAAGGAGCAGAGGATCAGTCTTATTTGCAAGGATTATTTTTCATCCCATCTTCTCCAAACTTGGTCTGCTCTTTGATTAAATCATAGAGCAAAACTCAATACGCTAAACTGATCAAAACTCAATGCTAAAGACAGCAGAAGCCATTACAAGCTACCAGAACCAGGTCCCAAGACACACTGGTCCCTTTATGTGGCCTGACGGCTTAGGAGACACAGCAAGACCTGTATAGCATGGGTTTCAGTTTCAGTTCCCGGGGCTGCCCTTTCCTTTAAAGCCTGCAACTCTCTGCACAACCTAATTCACAGTAAGGATGTGAGATCACAGCAATCACTTATAAATAGGCTGGGGTACCTCCCAAACTGCTCAATGGCTACAGTGGAGTTCCAGAAGAACATGGGGGAGGACCCAAGAGGCCTAACTCCTGCTCTGGCACCTCTCTGATCACTGGAGCCCATAGCCCCATGTTCTACCCTAGTCCCTTGATTACAGGGCCTTCACATGGGGACCTGACAGCCTTGGCTGGGCTATCAGGGAACCACCCTCCTGTGGCTCCATATTCCCACACAGGGCACAGCAGGAAGGAGCACTAGACACCTGTTTGCTGACCCCTTTGCTAAAGGGAGGCCTGACCCAGTCCAGACCCTTTTCCCAACCAGACAGATCTTGAGCTTGGAGTGGGTGGCTCTGAAGTTGGGAGGACAACTCACCTTGCCTTGACAGGACAGTGACAGGAATTCCAGGGTCACTGAGCTTGATGAATGGGCCAATTTCACTGTCAATGCCCTCACGGGCCAGGAGGAGATTTTTGGTACACACATTTCCATGGACCAGGTCTTTATCTTCCTATAAAATAGGGTACATTTGATAAAGTGCTTGTCTTTCCTCCCCACATTCCCTGTTTCCACCCATGGCCCATCATCACGGTAGGGAGACCATCACTGCCTACTTCAAGCCACAGCCAGGTTCCATAGCCTAGCATTTGTACCAATGATCTGCATCACTTAGGCACATCATATAATGACCCCTGGCTTCAGTTTTCTCATCAGTGAAAGGGAGATAATAGTGGAGCATGTCTCATAGGGCTTTGTGAAGATTAAAGTGACTATAAAGCATGGGAACAGCTACCCATGATAGCTCCCAATAAATGTTATCTCTGATGGATGCTGGTAGCTGTACTCATTCCCTTAGCAAGCCCTGCACTATTCCTAGTTGTTCTGCATGCTGCGTCAGTCCTCTGGCGCAATATCATTTTCTCCTGAACAGGATTCCTAAGTAGTCTGCAGAACAGCCCAAATTACAATCTTCACTAAGCACCAGGCACATCTGTGTTCAACCAAAGAGCCCTGGTGCCTGGAACCTGAGCACAGGGTCTCCCACTTGCTTACCAGCACCTCCTTCCTGCCACCCCCATCGGAACATTCTGGTTCAGAATATGAGAATATTCTTACCAAGTAACTCAGGGCACTGGCCAGCTGTTTGGCAACTTTGAACTTCCATGGTGTAGTGAGGACATCGCTTTTTCGGTGCATGAAGAGATCCAGAGGTCCCCCCTCCACAAACTCTTCTACCATGATATCTATAGGCATGAAAACAGCCACAGCTAGAACTTAGGTCTGTCCAGGACAGTACTTTGGCTCATCCCCTTACAAGAGCTCTCTTTAGTGAACAGTACTGGGTCAAGTTACACAGATATCTTTGGGAGGTACAAGTGACAGAGTACTTCAGAGTTGGACCTGGGTTCAACCCCAAGCTCTTCCTCTAATCTGGGTGACCTTGAGCAACTGACAACCTCTTTGAATCTTGGATCTCTCATCTGTAAATTCAGAGATAGCAATACCTATACCTCACAGGTGTCTGGGGAGGGCTAAATGTGATGAGGCATGGAAAGCCTTAGTTAAGTACCTGTCCACACAGAACAAGGGCTCTAAGAACAGCGCTGTCACAATTGCTACTCATTTTTTGATACCAGGGATTGAACCCAAGGGCACTTAACCACTGAGCCACATCCCCAGACCTTTTTGTATTTTATTTACAGATAGAATCTCAACGAGTTGCTCAGGGCCTTGCTAAATTGCTAAGGCTGGCTCTGAACTCGATCCTTCTGCCTCAGCTTCCCAAGCCCCTGGGATTACAGGCATGTGCCACTGTGCCTGGCCTATTGCTACTCTTACCACACACTGCCACACAAAGGTCAGGTCACTCAAGTGATGAAAGCTCCCTCTCGGTAGGACTCATGTAAGCACACAGAACACACTACTGCATTTCATAGCAATGTGCTTAGGGTTCAACGAAAGTTGTTGTTCTTTCAAATTTATATGTCAGAAATTCAGAGGCAGAAACCATCTGTTTCTAGAAGTTTCATCCCCAAGACCGGTGAGCAGCAGTAGTTGAAGGCCTACCTCTCTACATCCTGCCACCAAAAGAAGGTAGAGCTGTTAAAGGCAGCCAGTCTCAACAGGCCACCCAGCTGCTTGGTGCTTGCACTCTACTGTCACTGTCCCGATTCCTGCTACTCTGAGAGATGACCTCATCTTACCTCAGCCTCCTGGTCTAGCATAGTGTAGGCCCAGAGTGATAAGGAAGTATTAAAGAAATGAGTGAAAACAAATGGTTTTAGTTTCATGGCCACCACCTTTAACTTATACAAATAACTTGCTGAGTACCTTGATTTTTGTAATTGCCAAAGGCAAGAAGCCTGGGTACCATAAGGGAGGAATCAGCAACCCCTACCTCCAGGGTCTTTCCAGTACCCACACTCCCCAGCCAGGACCAGCCTGTGAGAGGACATACTCACTTTCCACGTCTCGGACACAGACACCATAGAGGTACACGATGTGTTTGTGGGAGACCTGTCTCATCATGCTGGCTGCTTCAAAGAAGGCCTAAGGGAGAACAGAACAAACGAATACCTGGGGTCAGCCTCCACTGCTGGGGGAAAGCCTATGAACCCCCTCCAGGAAAGCTAACCACTGACACCACCCCAGGTCCTGAAAACTGTTCCCTGCTCCTGACTGATCAGAGGCATTGTCAAGGCTTGACCTCTAGGCCAATCTGGCTGGGATGTGGGATTTATTTAGAAAACCCACAGGATACACAGCAAGGCTGTTGGGACAAGCTAGCTGACAAGCTAGATACTATTGCCTACCTTTCTCTCTGGTCCTTTAAACTTTGGGGAAAACAATGTTTAATCCTACATTAGAATAAAAGGGAAATCAAGATAGCAAATCTCTGCTCCCAATTGGGCTGTTTCCTTCCAACATCCTCGATCCTGTGACATCCGGATAAGCCATGTAAATCCTCTGAACTTTCATTTTCCAATGGGAGACCTGGGCTCCATCAGGAACTCTGAAACCACTCAACTTGTCCCAGGGCTCCAGAGCACTGCACAAGGGCCTATAGGTGAGACGAGGAGGAGGGAGGGAAGGGGATGGACAGGCCAAGTATGAGGGGCTGCCCAACCTACCTCATCTTCAATCCTCCATCACTAAGTCTACACACAAGGTGTGTCTGAAATTGTATTTAAGAGAGGAATTCTGACTGAAAGGCAAATGTGAGAACCACTAGTCCAAAATGAGGGCAAAGGTTCTTCTCAACCCACTCTACTTCCCCAGCTCCAGAAACGGGGGAAGAACTTGCCAGAGAAATGTCCCTGTGGCTGGGGTCTAAGACTTTGAGGATCACTTTTATTCTCTTCTCTTCAGCAGCCCCTTCATCATCCTTGTAATCCACCAGGGTCCCAGAGTAGATGTGTGTTCTCGTGCCTCTGCCGAGGTGCTCACCCTGAGGAAGGAAGCAGAAGGTTAGGTGATAACTCTCACAGTTGAGTGATGACTCAGGAAGAGTGTAGAGAACACTCAACATGGACAGGATGGGGCAGAGGCAAAAAAAAGCGCCAAAGCTCATAGCTTCTGGAGGTTTGTCCCCATCAGGTCCCCAGAGGAAGGAAAAAGCAGCTTGGCCAAATACAGTTTGGCAGTGCCTGGGTCCCCATATTCCCTAAAATCTTCTTGCTTTCTACCTTGAAGACCAGCCAGTGGCCAAAACTAATCCTGACCTATCACAAAACTGCAAGAACTGCATAAACAGTTAGCCACATCTGGCCTACCTCAGGGCTCCAGGGCAGACACAGGGAAGACCCATCTAGGTTACTCCTCCACTTTCAGACTGGGGGACAAAGTGAATGGACTTGAAACTCCTTGTTTTACTGGTTGCTAGCTGTTACCTTGGGATCATTCCTTCACCATGTGTAATCTTGCCCGTTCTCTGTAAATACGGATAAAAATGGCATCTACCTGATAAAGTTATTCTAAGAATCAAAAAAGGAGCTAGATATAGAGGCTCCTGGTACAGACTCTAGCACATGATTGGGTAGAAACCCATCACTGGACCCATGTTATTTTGCTTGAAAGCCTTCTATGCCAGGTGGTTGCTATTTCTCACAGTGGAAGCATTCATACCCCAATCCACCTATCCAGTGTGTGTGCACATGGGCATGCAGGCTAAGCTCTAAAAGCAGTGATACAAGTTATGCCTGCATTTGCCCTAGCAATCCCACAGTGGAAGAGGAGGTGTGAAGACCGAGGTATTGCTACAGTCGTGGGCCCTCAGCTTCCTCACACATGAAAGAGGAAAAGTGAATGGCCAGAAGACTAAATGAGATCACTTGTGTAAAACCCTTACTACAATGATCTAAGGACCCTTCTTGCAGTTTGAGCTTCTTGGGCTTTTTAATTCTTAATATTTGGAAATCAAAGCATGATCCGTGAAACTTATGCAATTTGAGCTGTTGACATTAGCCCCACAAAACTTGTAAATCAAAGCTGTATTATTCTATGATCCTAGGACTCCTTAAAAATGCAGAAAATGGATTGTTGCAGATACCTAAGGAATCTCTCTCCTAGAAACAAATTGTTGATCATGTATATTAATTATCACAAGCACTACCATTTGTCATCTGTCACAGCAGAATGGCCATATATCTACCCTCGCTGCTGTATCTGGCAAGGTCCTAAGAGTATTCATTAAAGCTGCATCTGACATGAAGTGATCCATCAAGGTTATAGAAAGCTGTATTTCCAGAACATCCCGGAAAAGCCATATGCTTTAAGAATAATTACTCTTACTCAGAAGGGTTACTTATTTCAGTGGCCAGGTCTTGGCACTATATTGTCAGGATCCCTCAGCAACCCACAAAGGCCTCTGCATGTCCACTCCAGCGTCCTTCCCTGCTGTTCCCTCTGCCTCTGCGCAGTTACTTGCTGCTCATCCTCTAGGACTCTTCTTTGGTGCTCCTTCCCCCAGGAAGACATCCTGTCCTCCCAATACTAGGTGTTCGATGTTCCCATATCTTGCTGTACTTGACTACATTAGGACTTGTCTCTTCATAATTATCCACTTAAGGCAGACAAAAGTGCATCTCCTCTTCCTGGACTGCAAGCTTATTGAGGGTAGTGACTGGCATGTATCAATGCTCTGTCACTTTTGGCTAAATGGATATAGAAGGCATGGAGGATGACTCAGAGGCTCAAAGACAGAGAAAGAAGGCCGGACCCAAATACTCTATCAAGTTCTAGACTGAAAACAGTCTACAAAACTGAGGCTCTTGTGATTTTTAATCTTAGGACACAGATCTTACCATCACCAGAGGAACAGAGAACAAAATGATGGACCTTCAGCAAAGAAATCTGGATTCACTTAAAAAGATCCACTAACAAATGGATCCACGCCTGCTACCCTCCCCCAGGCTCCTTCATAGCAGTGAGCCCATGACTTGCCCTCCTGTCCCTCCAAGGTGTTAGTCTCTTCCAGAAACTGACTTACTGTACTGATTCCTTCTCTCTAAAGCTGCTAGCATGCTCTCTGTTTTGATGCCCCATCCCCTGGCTCTATCTAACAGGGCTGGGGAGAGGGGTTGCTAACAGAAAGTGGGATTTGCTCTGGGCTTCACACCCCTAGCCAAAGTGTAGGGCACTCTGGGCCTGCCTCAGGCAGTAGATTCTGGGGAAAAGGCCTCCAAAGGTTGGGACACACTGGTCTGAGTCCCCATGATGGATCTATTTTTCAAGCTAGTTTTTAATCTTGCCACCTCACTGTTTTCTTCGTTCTCACAGCTCTGTTCTTTTTGGAAGCACCACCAGAAAGAACAGGAATAAAATCTAGAAATGCTGTCACACAGCACATTGTGGGGCAGTGAGGGACTTCAGTCCAGGATCCCCTATGGACAGCAGCTCCTGGTGCCCATTAATGCTATCTCACAACCAAAGGCCCCTCCACTCCAGGTAACCCATGAACCCTGACCAATCCCCTTCTTCAAGGCCAAGTGTCTATGAGGAGTGTCAGCAAGGTAGGTAGGAGGGATAATGCTAGGTGAATTCCTTTAACTGTGAGAGGAAAGATCCTTTTTCTTTTTCCACTAGAATTTCCCTAAACCCAAATTAAATCCCCCTTCCCTCCCAAATGCAAGTATCCAGGTTACTCTCCTGTGGGGAGCCAGAACCGAAGCTGGACCCCAGGCCTGTGACAACAACTCACTTGAACAATGTCTTTCTTGAGGATCCGGTCAAAACTCAGCTGGCTCATGGGGTAGACAGGCTGCCACTCCTGGGCCTTCTTGGTGGCCACCAACAGATTGGAGATTTCTGTGGAAGAGATTAGAGAAGTCTAAGCATAGGCCCCAGCCAGCCAATGTGTGCTAAGCTCTGGGGCTTGCTGAACAGAGTTATGTGCTTGTATTAATTCACTTAACAAATACTTTATAGGTAAGTACTTAATTCATGCTCTCAAGAAACTCAGAGACTAATAGTAGAGTCAACACGAACCAAATAAGCAGCCAATCAAATGGAAAGCTACAATCTGTCCAGCTAATGTACGGGACAGACCCAACTGCTCCAAGGCCCATATACCAGGACTGTCCTGATAAGATGATCAGGTAGGGTTTTCCCTAAGGAAATTAAAACTTAAATCTAAGAATGGAAACTCCAAGAACTCAGGGAATATGTCTATTTTATTTTCTGCTCTACTTCCACAGCCTACTACATCTGGTACATCTCAACAAACATCTGGTTTTTGTTTTTGTGGTGCTGGTTATTGAACACAGGGCCAAGTGCATGCCAGGAAAGCACTGATCTATACTCCAAGTCCTCAACAAGTATCTGTCCCAAAGGTTGGGACACACTGGTCTGAGTCCCCATGATGGATCTATTTTTCAAGCTAGTTGTTAATCCTGTCACCTCACTGTTTTCTTTGTTCTCACAGCTCTGCTCCTTTTGGAAGCACCACCAGAAAGAACAGGAATAAAATGCTAGAAATGCTGTCACACGGCACGAGCAACTAGAGGTGACTTGATGGAAGAGAGCTGAGGACAGAGGCAGAAGTTTGGAGTGCTAAAATCCTAGGAAGGGGTTTTTACTGGTTTTATGTAAGGCAACCTAGAAGAAGGTCCTGTCTGAACCTGTCTGGGCCCAGCAGTGGGGGCACCGAGGAGGTGCTTCCCAATGCCTCCCAAATATGCAAGTTAGGGGTGAACCATCCCCCAAATTCTACTGATTCAAATAGCAATCCGACACGACAGTGCACCAAGCAAGGGCACTGGTGGCTAACTGAGAGTTTAGAGTCCACAGGAATCGTGTTTCCTATCAAGAAGCCATGAGATAGCTTTGGTGGCAGTGAAGACCTCCCAGACACAGTATTCTCCATGGGGAACCCCTGTGACATAGACATGGTCACTGAATGCATGTGTTTCTTTTAGCTAAAGCAGGGCCATTAGGGAAGTGATGACTCACAAATGCTTTCCCCCCTTCTGCTTTCCTATAGTAGAAGACAGGAAAGAGTTTGGGGAGGAAATACAGCCACTCAAGTCTAGATTCTTGGATCAAAACATCTGTAGGAATCATGAGGCAGGCCCACAGAGGCAGCACGATAAACTGACAAGCAACAGCTGCTGAGCACTGGGTCCCCATGTGGGCCCTAGGACTCCAATGCAGTCCCTCAAATCCTCACTACTCTTCAGAGTAGAGGTTCCCCCTACTTTTCTATTTTAAACTCACATTTTCTGACTGCTTTCTCTGTGCTGAGCACTGTTCTTGGAGCCTTGCACATGCTAACTCCTCTGTTCTCATGACAATCTTAAATAGTACAACTCCTGTTACCCCTTATAAATCAAGAAAGGAGACTCGAAGAGACCAAATGACCTGTCACAATGACGTAGTTCATGAGGTTCAGACACAGGAGTCACACTGAAGTCAGAAACCTCTCCAGTCTCTTACCTTCCCAAAGCACGGCTCGCCACAGTGGGGGAATAAATATGAGTTCCAGAAACTGGCTGCAGGCAAGGGCTCCCCCTGTCATCACATCCTGGCTACTGTGTTTTTCAGAGGTTACTCCTTCCATACTATTTTCCTGACTCCACCCTGTTCCCTGGATAAAATCCCATTTAATCATGCAACACAGGGCTGCCCTAAGGGAGGGAAGGTGACAATAAAGGGCCACCAGGATGGGCAGAGGCTAGGCAGCAGAACCACAGGGGAAGTTAGGAAGGTAGGAAAGGGGCTGTTCGTGGGCTGGTTATTTGTATGGGTGTTGCAGGGAACATGGCACTGGGGTTAATGGTGTGAGCAGGGAAACCATTTAACTTCCATGAACCTATTCTCTCACTAAAAAATGGAGGTACCATTGTGCCTTCATTGGGTCATTACAGGGGACAGATGAGATAACACACAAAAAGGGCTTTCTCCAGTGCTTGGTGTACAGCAAAAATTCTATCACTACCAGTCACTGTCATTATGACCAGTCACCACAAGGGTGGCCCAGACTTATGCAGCAGACATATGTTATGGTTTGAGTGTGAGGTGTCCCCCAAAAGCTCACATGTGAAACAGTGCAAGAAGGTTCAGAGGAGAAATGACTGGATTGTGGCTTAACCCAATCAGTGAATTAATCCCCTGATAGGGATTAGCTGAGTAACTGAAGGTAGATAAGGTATGGCTGGAGGAGGTGGGGATTGGAAGCATGGCTTTGGGGTATATATTTGTATCTGACAAGTGGAAACCTCTCTCTCTTTCTCTCTCTTTCTCTCTCTCTCTCTGCTTTCCAATCATCATGTGAGCTGTTTCTCTCTGCCACTCTTCCGCCATCATGTTCTGCCTCATCTGGAGCCCTGAGGATTGGAGCCAGACTTCTATGGACTGGGACCTCTGAAACTGTGAACCCCCAAACTAACTTTTCCTCCTCTATAATTGTTCCAGTCAGGTCTTTTAGTCACAGCAGCAAAAAGGCTGACTAAAACAAATGGTAAAGTCTTTAGCATCAGAGCTGAAGGGAAGAGAAGTCAAGCACTACACCTGTCTGCACAGATGAGGGCATGTGAGGATAGTGTTAGGTCTTTACATACTTTTACCATGTGGCTTTGCTTAGTCATCATACCAATTCTGAGTAGCATCCTGCTTTTTCACTTTATTTATCCCATGATGAATTTCTTGGTTGCATTTACAAGTCAGAAACTCAGATCAGGGTGTCTGGCTGTTGGCAGTCTGTGGTTAGGAGAGCAAAGAAGCTGAACAACCCAAAATGACACTCTCCTGTCACATTTTCAAGATTTTACCACTTCTCTAATTTTCAGGTGGCAGAGGGAAGGAGGAGGAGTTTAAGCCTCATATAGTGGCCTCCTCCCTATTCTCCCCACCACCAGGCACTCCTCTGCCCTTTCCTTCAATATCAGGAGAACTGGCCTCTGCCCAGGAGTCAGGCTGACTGAACCTGCATCTTTGCAAAGACAACACAATGTTGTGGGCAGTGGTGGGCAGGGATGGCAGGCTGGAATTAACTGACCTGGAGTCACACAAGGTGAGTTCAAATCCCCACTGTCCTCTTACCTCAGTGGATATTAGCCACGTATAAAGGGATAACAACATACATCAAGGTTGTTTTGAGGATTAAAAGACTTAAAACATGAAAGCCTGTCACACAGCATCTGGTATACTAAAAGCTTTATTAACAAGGTAGCCACTACTATTATGATTTATGGCCACTATCATAACTACTTCTGATACCATTAGCTATGAAACCTTGAGCAAGAAACTGAACATCCTTGAAGACTCAATTTCCTCACCTTTACAATAGCTATAAAGAACTAGTACGTGGATAGAAGAAATGAAATATGCAGGCCAACTGCCTGGGACAAAGTAGATAGATGTCCATCAATATTATACGGTAGAGACTGCCACAATTATCACTTGATGGACATTGCTGTCACTGACACTTTGCTGGGCTCTGTGCTTCCCATGAGTTACTGAGTGGTAAGTGAGAATCAGATCCTGTCTTGACAGTTCATAAGCAAGAGTGGAAGGCAGACACAAAACACCCTTGGGCTGAGTTTCAGGAACCCCAACAGAAGCCACGAGAGGGGTGCGATTCTGTCCCTGTGCTTCTCCTTCCACAGCTCCCAGCTCCCAGATCTGGACTACCAGGGGTGGCATCTACATCAGAGGCCTGCCCACAGAACTTCACAAAAAAATCACATCCTATGCCCTCTTGCACCACTCCTATTCAACATAGTCCTCAAACCTCTAGCCAGAACAATTTAGACAAAAGAAAGAAATTAAAGGGATATGAGTAGGAAAAGAAGAGCTCAAACTATCCCTATTTGCCTATGACATGAGTCTACATTTAGAAGACCCAAAAAACTCCATCAGAAAGTTTCTAATAATTTTCAAATTCAGCAAAGTAGCAGGGTATACAATCAACACCCATAAATCAATTGTGTTCCTGTACACCAATGACGAATTAGCTAGAAGAGAAATCAGTAAAACTGTGCCATTCATAATAGCCTCAAAACAAAGCAAAACAAAAAACCAAAGAGGTGAAAGACCTCTACAATGAAAACAACAGAACACTAAAGAAAGAAACTGAAGAAGCACTCAGAAAATGGAAAGATGCCCACATAGGCTGAATAATAGCAGTTATTATATTTAACCCTATACTAACTATATTTAACCTATTTATATTATACTCACAATAAACATTGTCATCTTATTTTATTATAATACGAAAACTACCACCCTTTCACCTTCCATTACATGAAACAAATTCCCTCTATCAACTTCATTAACCCTCAGTGTACTTGTATCTCTAGGCAGACTCCCTCCATTAACCAGATTTTCCCCTAAATGAATCATTATTAAAGAACTTGTTTTAAACAATAGTATTGTTATACCAACAATAATAGCCCTATAAACCTGTTCTTCTATATACGATTTATTTACTCAACATCCTTAGCACTATTTCCATCTTCCAACACCACCAAAATAAAATGACAATTTGAAAACACAAAATCAATTCCCCTAATTCCAACTCACACAATTACATCAACTCTTTCCCTTCCCCTGACACCCCTCCTATCAATCCTAAGTTAGGAGCTTAAGTTAAATTCAGACCAAGAGCCTTCAAAACTCTAAGTACTAATACTTAACTCCTGCAATGTTCTTGGATAGGCAGAGTTAATATTGTCAAAATGGCCATACTACCCAAAAGTGCTATACAGACTTAATGCAATTCCTATTAAAATTCCAATGATGTTCTTCATAGAAATAGAAAAAACAGTCATGAAATTCATTTGAAAAAATAAGAGGCCAGGAATAGCCAAAGCAATCCTTAGTGAGAAAAGTTGATGTAGGAGGCATCACAATACCAGATCTTAAATTATATCATAGAGCTATAATAACAAAAACAGCATGGTATTGGCACAAAAACAAACATGAAGACCAGTGGAACAGAAGACACAGAGTCATACCCACATAAATACAGTTATCTCATACTTGGCAAAGGCACCATAAACATACACTGGACAAAAGATAGCCTTTTTAACAATGGTGCTGGGAAAACTGGAAATCTGTATGTAACAAAATGAAATTAGATCCCCATCTCCCACCCTGCACAAAACTCAACTCAAAGTGTATCAAGGGCCGGGCATAGTGGTACAAGCCTGTAATCCCAGCACTTAGGGAGGCTGAGACAGGAGAATCATGAGTTCAAAGCCAGCCTCAGCAACGCAAGGCGCTAAGCAACTCAGGGAGACCCTGTCTCTACATAAAACACAAAATAGGGCTGGGGATGTGGCTCAGTGGTTGAGTGCCCCTGAGTTCAATCTCCAGTGCCAAAAAAAAAGGATCAAGAATGTAGGCATTAGACCAGAGTTCCTGTGCTTGCTAGAAGAAAAAGTAGGCCCAACACTCTATCATATTGGCTAAGGAACTGACTTCCTCAATAAGACCCCTAAAGCACAAGAAGTAAAATCAAGAATCAATAAATGGGAAGGTATCAAACTAAAAAGCTTCTTCAAAGCAAAGGAAACAATCAAGAATGCAGAGAGCCTCCAGAATGGGAGAAAATCTTTGTCACTTGCAGCTCAGATAAAGCATTAGTGTCCAGGATATACAAAGAGTGCAAAAAACCTAACACCAAAAAACAACCCAATCAATAAACGGTCTACAAAACTAAACAAGTACATAACAGAAGAAATATAAATGGTCAAAAAATATACGAAAAAACGTTCAACATCTCTAGCAATTAGAGAAATACAAATTAAAACTTTCCTGATTTCATCTCACTCCAGTTGAAATGGCAATTATCAAGAATACAAGTAATAATAAATGTTGGCAAGGATGTGAGGAAAAAGGTACATTCATTCATTGCTGGTGGGACTGCAAATTGATACAACCACTATGGGAAGCAGTATGGAGATTCTTTAGAAAACTTGGAAAGGAACCACCATTTGATCCAGTTATCCCACTCATTGGTTTATACCTGAAGGACTCAAAATCAGCATACTACAGTGATGCAGACACATCGATGTTTATTATAGCAGCTAAATTCGCAATAGTCATGCTATGGAACCAACCTAGGTGTCCTTCAATGGGTGAATGGATAAAGAGAATGTAGTGTATATATACACAATGGAGTATCACTCAGCCATAAAAAGGAATGGAATTATGGCATTTGCCAGTAAATAGATGGAACTGGAGACTATCATCCTAAGTGAAAGAAGCCAGTCCCAAAAAACCAAAGTCCAAATGTTCTCTCTGATATGTGGATGCTAACCCATGACAACAAGGGAGGGTAGGGAGGGGAACAACAGAAGTCCATAGGATTAGACAAAGGGGAATGAAGGGAAGGGAGTGCAGAGGGGAACAGGAAAGACGATAGAATTAATCTGATATAACTTTCCTATCTTTGTATATGAAAACACAACAGTGTAACTCCAGTGTAACCTCTCTACTCCTGTGGATACTGTTCTCCACTCCCTCATCCTCACCTAGAGACTATAAAGCCCTAAAAAAGTAAAATCCCCTTTTACTACGTGGAAGAACAGATATGTGAGTAAAGGGGCCATCATGCTTTAAGGTTTGAACATGTTCCGAGGTCCCATGGCCAACTGGCAGATATGATTTTGCCTTCGCAGAACATCTTCAAACATAAAAACAAAGGCTGCAATTATCCCCAAGACTAGCAGGAAACCCTATCTGATCAACAAATACAAGTCCTTCCTTTTTCACCAAGTTCAGTGACAGGCCCCTGGCTGGGACCAAAACATGATTCAAACATCAAGAACCCAGACCCCTTTGTGTCCTGGCGCTGTTTGCTTAGCCTACTCATGACGTAAAGACTCACAGACAATTGCCTTAAAAACAAGATGGGGGGCTGGGATTGTAGCTCAGTGGTAGAGCGCTTGCCTCGCATGCGTGGGGCCCTGTGTTCGATCCTCAGCACCACATACAAAGCAATAAAATAAAGACATTGTGTTCATCTACAACTAAGAAAAAAAAATTAAAAAAAAAAAAACAAAAAAAAAAAACAAAACCAAGATGGTCTCGAACAACGAGATTCCTCTAAGCATCTTCGGCTGATGCTTACTGGGGATCTCAGGAACATGATGCAGCCCCTTCTTTGAGTTCTAACTCTTCAAAGGAAAGGATATCTGACCCGTGCAAGGCAGTACCTCAGGGTGGGAAACAACAAAAAACCAACACTTACGGATCTGGCATCAAGGTAAAACCTGGCACTCAAACCCTTCTTTGACCTTGACCTTCAACGAGACCTACTTCACTCAGTTTTCTTATCTATAAAATGAAGCTCTTGACCCCTAAAATGTCCTTCCAGTCCTCACGTTCTGAAAGACAATGAATTCTGCAGAACATCATGACACTGTTCATGAGGCTTTACAAGGAGCAGCTGGTTCCTTCACCCTGTACACCAATCTTACCCCTTGATCCTTCTAAGACCCCCTACTGCTGCCTACTAAATAAAGTCCCAGCTTCTTGATATGGCAACCAAGGTCTCCTATGATCCAATATCTAACCACCCTTCTTTATGTCTCCGCTTTCACCTCAGCATCCCCCTCCTCAGAGTCTTTCTGCAGCTCCCACTTTGGCCTTCACTGAACATGCTCCTGGTTCTGTTAGGGAGGAATGTACCCTCATATACTTGGCACCTCCTGCTTATCATCTAACACACAGTTCAATATATGCCTCCTCCACACAGCCTGCCATGCTACGACTCAGGGATGTTGTACATCCCTTTCTGCCCTTATGATATATATGGGCTGATTTAAATGCCTATCACATACTAAATGGTACCACTTACTTTTAACATTTTCTATATTAGCCTGAAAATCCTCAGAGAGCAGGGACTGGGTCTTAGGTATTTCTGATTCTTTACATTATCACAGTTCTTGGCCCATAGAAAATGTGCCAAGAATATTTCTCAGATAAATAAACCAATGAAACAGGGGTTTCTCAAGACAATTCATCTTTTTAGACAGCAAAGAAATAAGTTTCTGCTTACTAATCCTGAACATGCTTCTTTATGCAGTCCAGCTAAGATGTTGAGAAAAAGTGTGTTATGGTTAGATTTTAGGTGTTCCCCAAAAGCTCATGTGTAAAACAATGCAAAAAAGAGGTGAAATAATTAGATGATGAGAGTCTTAACCAATGTATTAATCCACTGATAAGGATTAACTGGGGGGTAACTGCAGGCAGGTAGGGTGTGGCTGGAAGAGGGGGTCATTTGTGGCATGCCTTTGGAGTTTAGGCTTTGTCATGAGGGGAGTGTCTCTCTCTCTCTCTCTCTCTCTCTGTTTCCTGGTACCATGTTCCCAGCTGCCTTCCTCTGCTACACACTTCTGCCATAATGTTCTGCCTCACCTCAGGCCCTAAGGAATGGAGTCCACCATCTATGGACTGAGATTTCTGAAACCATGAGCCTCAAAATAAATGTTTCCTCCTCTAAAATTGTTCTTGACAGGGCTTTTGGTCACAGTGGCAAAAAAGCTGACTAAAACAAAGTATGTGTCTTTTCAACAGGAAATGCTAACACTCAAAAGGTAAGATTTGAGTTGGGGGCAGACCTGTAAGAAAAACATCTAGAACCTATGGGAAAGGAACATTCTCTTTAACCCAGCCAACATCTTTTGGTCCATCTGCGTCTTGAAGTATTAACAAGGGACAAAAGACATCACTGAGGGGATGCAACCCGGCCCTGGCACAGAGATGAACCTCGAGGCTTGGGCTGGCAGCAGCGCTTCAACACAAAGCTGATGTTGTCCGTGCGCAGGATCTGCTTCTTGAGGTGGCTCATGAGGCCTTCCAGGGTGGGGAAGTTGCGGTCTGAGCCATGCAGGCTGTAGCGGCCCTTCTGCACTTCAATCTGAAAATTCTTGAACTGCTTATGGGTACCGAGAACCTGCCATTCAGAAAAATGACCAGAAACTACTATTAGAAATGATGCCAGACAAATGCACCATGGGCATGTACGACATTAACATTAGGGGATGTTGAGGAAGAGTATTAGAAACTCTGAACCATCTCTGTAACATTTAGGTACATCTAAAATTATTTGAAATTTAAAAATTATAATTAATAAACCAGCCAACAAATAAGTAAATAATAAAATGGGGGTTTAGAAGAAGGCACTGATAAGAGAGAGTTTACACTATGGCACACAGAACAATTATTTCTACAGAAGCATCACATGGGTTTTTTTACCTACCTATAAGTTGAAGTTCATGAAAACACCAATCTCATAGGATTGTTGCTATGGTTAAATGATGTGGTGCATTTTAAAACTTAGTATGCACTTTATAAAGGTTAACAAATACTATGCATGAAGTAAGAATTACAATAGAAAAACTTCATCCAGGAACTCCCACAAACTAAGCCCTTCCAGACCATGAATCTATCTGAGAACTACACTGGGGGCTGGTATTTGGCTGTCTGTCCAGGTTTAAGGTTCTATGGTACCACAGAAAGGGACGTATAAGCAGAAGTCATCCTTCATGGGCTCTTTCTGTATAAAGAAAACTATTTTAGCGGTTAAGAATGAGGGCCAGGAATATCTACTTACGGTATAAAGTAGGACATGATGTTTATTTAAAATCTCAATGCCTCAGTTACTTCATCTGTATAATGAGATAACTTGCCTATCTCATATGGACATTGTATATCTTACCTAAGAACATGTAGGTAAAATGCTCAGCATAGTGCCTAGTGAGCTAGGATTAGAAGGATTAGTCATATCTGTGACTGCTCTTTCCCCAGGTAGGTCATGTTATACCATTACTGACTGATCTCGTTGGTACAGCACAGGTCAACACCTCCTCAGGAGGTTGGGCTGGTCTCATATACCCATTCACCTTATAAATATTAAACTTCCTTCAAAAACTGCTGAATGAGGAGGACAGGCATCCTGTGAAGGCAACAAACCTGACAAGTTCTGAACCATAAAGATGGTATCAGCCCTGAGGCACAGATGTATGGGAACACCACCAGGCAGGCAGTGGCCCCTGGGACTTTGCCCAGGACATCTGGTAGCACTGGGTTCCTTCTGCCATTTCCTGTTTCCACTCTTGACAAGAGTGGAATACTTACACTTACCCTTTCCATGTCTGAGGTCTACTATATATAATGGCTGACTTCCAACTCAAAGGCTCCTCTCTACCTGAGTTCTCCCAGTTCAAGTTGACCTCAGCCAAGACAAGTGAATGTATATGGACGAACTCCATAAAACTCATTGTTTTCTAAAATAGTTCCCTTTGTATTTGGAAAAAAAAATGCATGAACAACAAAAGCATTTGAGTTCCAGTGAGGTAAAGTCAATAATTCTGATTAAAATCTTAACCTTTAGGATTCCTCTCATCATTCTCAGACTCCAGCCACATATGAATGTCTAACAGACATTTACTCATTGTCAAAACATGGGACACCAACTTTTCTGTTATAATGTCTGAAACTATCATTTGGGGAAAACAGGCCATGCTTGGGCATTTGTCCATGTCACAGAATGCTGTAGACAGACATAGTTCCAGGTCTATAACAATCCTGGCACTGAACCTAAAAGAAGCCACTCCAGGTATTATACTACAGATCACAGGTGTCCAGTGTGAACTGGTTTTCTGGCCATATTCTACCTTTCAGAGCCACAATGCACTCCTGCCATGGGAGCAAGGAAGAGAAGAAGGAAAGAAGGAAGGGCCATGAGGAACAAAGGATATGGAACCTGGTTGCTCAGGAGCAGCCTCCTTTTGAGAATGGGGTGCTCCCTGAAAGACCTTTCAGGGATTTTCTTAGAGACACAGGTTTTCGCAACCTGGCCAAGAATAGTGCTCTCTGCAACAGATCCTGGACCAGGTTGCCCTGGACACCCTGTGACCACGCCAGTGTCCTGACTGACCTCAGACTTTTCAAAGCAGGTCACGGTCATGAGGATGTTGTCAAAGTCGGTGCAGCTCCACCTCAGCACGTACATCCCTTCCTCGTTCCCTTCTTGCCGCAGCTTATTGATGGCATATTCTGTGCTGGAGAGGGAAGTAGGTAAAGGGAGAAAGAGCTCACACCTAGCACTTTAAACCACTAGGATCTCCACTTCCCTGAGCCTCTAGTCTTACAGGAGCCGTCCAGGATCCCAAGGTCCTCTCTGACATGATGAACGTGGAAATACTGAGGAGCTGAGAGACAGACTGAGACTATAGCACCGAGAAAAGGACTCAGCCTGCTGCCTCCTAAGCCACTGGGACCTGCTTTTCCCCAAGATTGCTTATCCCCAAGTTCCCCATAGATGCTGTCTCTGGTTCTTACTAGAGTGTCCCCTAAGGCTGTGATAAAGAGCTGCCAATAATGCAGCAGAGGGATCCTATCCTCAGCCTTCCTTTCCCAGCTTAACTGGAACATGAACCTCATGGAAGTGGGCATTTGGGGCTATTTTGTTTATTGCTATATCCCCAGTAACTAACACTGGCCTGCTCACAATACATACTCCATAAATAACACATTGAATGAATAAATCCATGAATGTTTAACACAATTTTAGAAAAGAACATGCCTGCCTTACATGCCTTTGCATCCCTAGGACCAACGAGTCCTGGCACACAAAGGGCACTGAACGCTGGCTAAATAAGTCCCATGTAGAGGTTGGTTATTAACACCTAGTTAGTGCTGTTCACTAAGTGTTGGTGAAAGAGGGCTGTTGTGGTCAACATGCTTTAGAAAGGCAGAAAGAACTCTGCAACTGTACCATGGTCTTTGACAACTTTATATACCTTTGTACCTGCTGATCCCACCTCCAAGACCCCCACCTGTAAGACCTAGCAAACCATCATTGATTCTTGGACGTTTGATGCAATTTGAGTGCTACCTATTCTGAGAAAGCTCGTTAGGCAGTAAGCTTCAGTCTCCCCCAGAACATGAAGTATCCATCCACCCAAACAAGTATTCGCTGCATGTCTATGATGTGCAAGCCTGCTGTGCTGCTGAGAAAAGCAGGGAGCAACACAGACAGTGCCCCTACCTTTAGGGAGCTTAGATGCTGGAAAGGAAGAGTAGTCAGACCAGACACAAATGGACACGTGAATAAGTATATGATATATGCGGTCACAAATGCCACTGATGGAAACAAACCAGAACGAAGCTACCCGGGAGGGTGGGATGGAAAGGAAGTGGTTTTGTTACTTTATATAAGGTAGTCCTAGAAAACCATGGATAAGGTGCTGACTGGCATCTGAAGGAGGCAGATAGATCCTACAGGAAGAGCACTCCCAGCAAAGAAAAGCAAGTGCCAGGGACCTGAAGCACTTCCTCCAGTGTCCCGTGGGTAGGGCACTGGAGGAAGACACTTTTATGGCATGCAGCTCCTTGCTTCACAATTTTTTGTGTCTGTCTTCTCCAATGAGCCTGTAAGCCTCTCCTGTCCAGGAACCACACTGCACCAAACTACCTGTCCCAAAGCAACTGGGGTAGAAAGAAGGCAGAAGGTGTATCACGTGGAACACAACTGAAGAGACAGTTTCCTGAATTTACAGAAACAGAGCAACTGTGTCCCTCCATCTGAGGGCAGTCACATGTAAGAAGTAGTACAATGAACCCCTGCTGACTCATAGGCAGAGCAGAGAGCAGGGAGGAGTCAGAGAGTGTGAGTGCAACTGCCTTTCAGGAAGGGATGCACGTCTGTCACTGTAAGAGTGACAATCTACTGGCTCCCTGTACAGTACTCAGTACCACATCATCAGAGGTATCTGAGCATGGGTTACCAATTCTGCGATGCAGGTGGACTAAGACATTCCACAAAGCCCCTCTGGTCTGAAGGCTGAGTCAACCTGCCTGCCATTCCTCTGGCACTTAAAGAGAAATAGACTCAGGATTGTGTTAACTACACTGTCTGATGTTCAGATACGCATCCTATTTTTTTTTGGATCACCCACAGAGTTTGACATGGGGCGGGGGCTCTTAAGAAAGGGCAGCACTGCTCCGTGAGCTCTAGAGAGGTGAGAGGGTTAAAATGAGAGTAAAGGACCAAGTAGGACAGGATTTGAGGGACTGCTGCAAGGACCAAGGCAGATGACTGGAAGTCCTGGGCAGGGTTCAGCAGGGATGGAAAAGAGAGTACCCAGTGAGTACCAGCCAACATGGTCAAGTGTCCCAGCATAAACAATAGATAACACCTGGGACTGAGGAGACTAGACTTCCTGCCACTAAAGCATGCTCTCTTTTCACACCAAAGGCAACTGAAAGCATTCTAGAACCAACCAGATTGGACCATGACAGCCATTCTGTATGTTGTGGACTATCAACGGAGGAGCCACATCGGTGCAGAGGTAATGATGGGCATCTGCTGTGAGCCGGAAGTAGCCATCAACCAGGGACACAAAGGACAAGGCCTCCTCATGGGAAGAAAGCTTCAGTTCCTGTAAAAGAGAAGACACCGCCAGTTACATCATGCAGCTACCATCGTTAAGTGGCTGACTCTATGGCAGGGTACACAGTGAGAAGATGTTTAAACAGTGTGGAATGGATGGCCCCTCAAGAAAACTCTCTTTGTTGATGTGTACTGTACCCCTTGCATTTACATAGGACTTGATGGTTAACACTCTCTCCCATCCATTATCTTAATGGGAACCATCAGATGAGGGGACAGTGTGCTTGTGCATGGAGGAATGGGGGCAGGGAAGACAATAGCCCATGAGCCTGGTTTTTTCCACAGCACTGAAAAAACGAATGGCTGGCAACAGACAGACAAGACCAATGGAGGGGAGAAAGGTGGTTGGGTGAAAGCAGGCAGTCAGAAGAGAGGTAAGGGGGCCTGGTGACTACTGTGTGCCCTAGGGCCATGAACCAAGGAGGCCAAAAGAAGGCAGGACCACACCACTTCAGGAAGGGGACTTCCTCTCAGGTGTGACCTGGCATCCACCTGCAGATATTCCTGGAAAAGCAAATTTAAGAGGCTCCAGAGTGAGTGGCAGGGCTGGCTGAGGCAGCTCCTCACCCACATGATAATCAAGACCACATAAGCACAGGAGTTTCCTGAGAGCAGAGTTCTAAATAGAAAAGGAAGAGTCACAGGCTGAGGTTGTGGCTCAGTGGCAGAGTGCTTGCCTCGCACATGTGAGGCACTGGGTTTAATTCTCAGCACCACATAAAAATAAACAAAATAAAGACACTGTGTCCATGTATAACCAAAAAATATTTTTAAAAAAAAGAAAAGAAAAGGAAGAGTCAAAGAGATGCAGAGAGAAGTAATAAATCGAGATAGGTTTTAATAACACGCTGGTGTCATGCTTTCCTGAAAGAGCAGCAGCAAAGGGCTGGGAAGGGACAGGGAAGTGAGATATCCAAATGGCAGCATTGAGCTGTGGCTGATCCACAGACTCTGGAGCTAGATTGGATCAAATTTCACATCTCTACCTGCTATAGGTTTAAGAATATGTACTTCCTGTTTTTATAAAAACAAAAAACCCAATTAATAAACGGGCTAAGGAACTGGACAGACACTTCACAGAAGAAGAAATACAATCGATCAACAAATCGATCAAATATATGAAAAAATGTTCAACATCTTTAGCAATTAGAGAAATGCAAATCAAAACTGCTCTAAGATTTCATCTCAATCCAGGCAGAATGGCAATTATCAAGAATACAAGCAACAATAAATGCTGGCAAGAATGTGGGGGAAAAGGTACACCCGTACATTGCTGGTGGAAATGCAAATTGGTGCAACCATTATGGAAAGCAGTGTGGAGAGTCCTCAGAAAATTTGGAATGTAACCAACATTTGACCCAGCTACCTCACTCCTCAGTTTATACCAAAGGACCTAAAATTAGCATACTACAGTGACACAGCCACATCAATGTTTATAGCAGCTCAATTTACAATAACCAAACTATAGAACCAACCTACATGCCCTTCAACAGGTGAATGGATAAAGAAAATGTGATGTGTGTGCATATGTATATATGCACACACACAATGGAATATTACTCAGCCTTAAAGAAGAATGAAATTATGGATGGAGCTGGAGAATATCATGCTAAGCAAAATATGCCAATCCCAAAAAACAAAGGCTGAATGTTTTCTCTGATACGTAGGATGTCAATTCACAATGGGAGGTGGGGGCTAGGGAAAAACAGAGGTACTTTGGATTACGCAGAAAGGAGATGGAGTAGGAAGAACAGTAGAATGAATTGGATATTACTACCCTATGCATATATGATTACACAATCGGTGTGATTCTACATCATGTACAACCAGAAGGATGAGAAGTTATACTCCCTTTATGTATGATGTGTCAATATGCATTCTGTCATGTATAACTAATTAAAATAAATTTTAAAAATGGTCAAATATTGGTAACTTCAAATGATTTAACCTAATTGCTGCATGTCCTTAGCAGGTTACTTCAACCTCTGTGCCTCAAGTTTTCCCCTCTGTGAAATGAGGAAAGTAATCTACCCATTCACAGAGTTGATATGAAAATTGAAAGAGTTGAGATCTGTAAAGTATTCTGAATAGGAAGTGCCTGGCATATAGTAAGGGCTAGTGTATGTGAAGGAGCTCCCATGTCCCCCATGGCACTATAACTTGGCAGAGCTGACAGGTGAGCTGTGATTTAGAGGATGGGGGCACCAATGGGTGCCAAGTATGACTGTCAGCCTGGGCAGGGTTGGGAAGGCTCATAAAATACGTACCCTGTCTGCTGCTTCTCCTCTGCCAGGTGTCTTAAGGATTTGGTCACACTGAAGAGGCACACTACAGAGATACCAACCTCTCCCTAACTCCCTCAGAGTCCCTGGGGGATGGTAATGCCTCAGAAATCGATGAAACATGGGTCAAAATCATAGCTTGTGGCCAGATAGCACTGGCAAGTCCTGTCATTTTCTGTGTAACACAAATTTCTATGCCTCTCAATCAGTCTCAGGCTCCCCATCTGAAATAGAGCCAATATCCTTCCATCTAAGGTTCTTTCAAGGACTAAATAACATAAGCTTAGAACCTTAATATTGTAAGGATTAATAACACAAGTATAGCCTGTAACACAGGATCTGATATCTATAACATGCTCAATATATAGTTCCTAGTATTATTTGCTCTCTCTCCCTCTGTTTTCTGTCTTTCCACCATCATGGCCTTTTCTACTTCTACTTTTCTACTCTGGCTTTTTTAACTCTCCTTTACTTTGTTTTTATGTTTTTTAATAAAATTAATAGCTGGAGCCAAGCGCAGTGGCACACACCTGTAGTCCCAGGATTTGGGGAGGCTAAAACAGGAGAATCGTGAGTTCAAAGCCAGCCTCGGCAACAGCGAGGCGCTAAGCAACTCAGTGAGACTCTTGTCTCTAAATCAAACACAAAATAGGGCTGAGGATGTGACTCTGTGGTTGAGTACCCCTGAGTTCAATCCCTGGTACCAATAATAATAATAATAATAAAAATAATAAATAATAACTGGGGTTTTGTTTTGTTAAAAAGAGGGAAATTGAAATAAGATAATTAAAGCTACTTCTATTCCTAAGTAAATAGCTATTAATGTTTGATTATTTTTCTAAGAGAGAAAGCATGAGTATGTATACTCCTCTTAAAGTTTTTTTGAACAAAATTAGTACCAGTCTACAGGTAATATTTATACACACACACACATATTTTTTTAATTTAAAAAGGCATTTTTCTAGATCATACACAATTCAGAAATTTGGTTGTGTAATATTCTACTACTCAAGTGAACTGAGACCTCTTTTCCCATTCTCCTAGTATTGTATATTTAGGCTGTTTTCAGAACTTAGGCACTGTAAATATTGCTAGAGTAAACATTCTTATTCATAAACTACTGCCCGTATCTCATATTGTTTCTGAAAGAGAGATTCCCTAGATACCTGAATGGAAGAACATACAAATATTTTCTAGCTTTTAACGCATATTGCCAAACAGCTTTCCAAAAGATTATGCCAAAAAGACAGCTGACTGTGGATGTGAGTAACCCTGTATCCTAAATCACATCACCAGGCTCTTCCTTAGCACTGTGTGTTTTATTTTTGACACAGTATTTGCCAAATTGCAGGCAAATCATGGTATTCCCCTGGTGCTGACTCTTTGCTTTGTGAGCATGCCCGGTCTCCAGCCTGTCCTCTCCACATGTGGTCAGCTGTTACTTCCCCCCCAAAAAATATGTTTATTTTGGCAGAGTTCCCACTTCTCTGCCAAACTAGCCTGCTTGTCTAGATTATGTCTTCAAGTGATACCAAAAAAGAACAAGTGAGATTGAACGCCCCTTCTTCTATCCAAGAGTGGCTGGGTGTGCCTGACACCCTGCTACTGTGGCCTGACACTTGCCTCGTGGTATGCTGAGGTGCCAAGAGGTGCTCCCAACTCATCCCAGATGACCCACCAACTCAGCAGGAGGCCACACAGTGCCCTTGGTGAAAATGCTGATACTCACTAATTTCCTTCAAATCTGCTAACTTTTGTGAATTAAATACAGATGCTAAAAAGTCTTTGGGTGAACAACAAACCCTAAGGCAGATTCAATTTGCAAGATCAAAGAATGGCACTGGAATGTACCAGTGTAACTTAAAAACTGGTACTGAAAATGTCTCACAATGTAGACTTCTTGGCTTAAATCAGACAATCATCAGATTTTCTCTTTAGGATAGGAACTAAAGATCATGTGCCACACAACTATTCTTAGCAATGTGTTCCTCTCATCACCAGATGCAGATTGAACAGCTTCCGGAGTACTTACCATTTTTTTATTGTCCTGCTTATTAATGCTGACCATAGACTCCTTGATTACAATGTGAGTGATTTCAGGGAAATAAGAAAAATTGTTCCATTCTTCCTGGATTTTATTTTTCTCCTCATCCTTCTTGTGTTTATTTTCCAGTTTTTTCCGCTTCAGTTTATTTTTTTCCTTTTCAACAGGAATAACCTGATAAGATACATAAAAGTGACAGGGTTAAGTTGGCTTTCTCATTTTGCTTCTGGCAACCTAATGCAGACAACCTAATGCAGGGCCTAGGCCCAAGGAGGAGAAAGCCAGCAAGTCTGGATGTACACAGCAACTCAGGAAGCTGTGGGCTTAGGACCAGAGAACTGAATTACATCAGGGAATCTTGGAACTTCAAACCTGGAAGAAATCTTGATGAGCACACTGACTAAACTCTTCACATGATATATACAATGTGCATGTAAACTTGGAAAGGGACATAACTGGCTCTGAGCATATATCCACAATCAGGCCGCCTCACTTCCAGTCTGACATGTACATCAACATGGGCAGAGAGCATAACTCTGTGCTCTCTGTCCAAACACAACTGGACAGAACAGGAGCTTTCTCTTTCTTTTTTTTTTTTTTTAATATTTATTTATTTTTTTAGTTGTGGGTGGACAGAATATCTTTATTTTATTTTTATGTGGTGCTGAGGATCGAACCCAGTGTCTCACGCATGCTGGGCGAGCACGCTACCACTGTGCCATAACCCCAGCCCCAGGAGCTTTCTCTTTCTATTATCAATTGTCCTCATTTGTTAACAGTACTGAAGTGGACATTTTCAAGAGAAGATCTGAATAATCTGGAGACTAGAGTTCTAGTTAAGTTATCATCCCTGCCAGTCACTTAACTAGTTAGATCATCTCTTTGAGCCACCATATCCCTAATCATAAAAAAGAGAGAGTTTGCCTTTTCAAGAGTTTCTTCAAGATTAGGTAATTAATAAATTGGCTTATTAACAAAGTACCTACTACCTAGAAAATCCTTGTTAAGTGTTAGGCATTGTTATTTTAGCATGAGAATGAAACTTAGAAAATAAATTCTCATATTTAACTTGTTATTTACAATAATACTTATAGTAGCTACAAGTTATGGTTTGGATGTGAGGTGTCCCCCCAAAAACTCACGTGTAAGGCAATACAAGAAGGTCTGGAGGAGAAATGATTGGGTTTTAGCTTTAACCTAATTAGCGAATTGATCCCTGATGGAATTAACTGAGTGGTAGGGTGTGGCTAGAGGAGGTGGGAATTGGAGGTGTGGCTTTGGGGTATATATTTGTATCTGGCAAGTGGAGACCTCTCTCTCTCTCTTTCTGCTTTCTGATTGTCATGTGCGCTGCTTCCCTCCGCCATGCTCTACCATCATGATGTTCTGCCTCACCTTGAGCCCCAAAGAATGGAGCCAGCCTTCTATAGACTAAGACCCCTAAAATTGTGAGCCCTCAAACAAACCTTTCCTCCTCTACAATTGTTCTGGTGGGTCATTTAGTCACAGCAACAAAAAAAGCTGACTAAAACACTACAGTAATTTATTCAACATTTATTATATGCCAGGTTCTGTGCTAAACATCATTTAGTTCTCTTACTAACTCTATGGGTTAGATACAGTAAGTATTCTGGGCCATCCATATTCATGGGTTCCAATCTATGCGATCTGCATCCACAAATTCAACCAACCAAAGACCAAAAATGTAAGGCAATGGTTCTGTCCATGCTAAATATATACTTTTTAAATAATTAATCCCCCAAACAGTAGAACAAGTATTTACATAGCATTTAGTATTATAAGTAATCTAGAGATGATTGAAGTATACAGGAGGACTGTGTACATTATATGTGAATACCATGCCATTTTATATGAGACTCGAGCATCCGCATATTTGGGTATGTGCAGAGGATGCTGCAACCAATTCCTCAATAGATACTAAAAGATAACTGTACCTCCATTTGACAAATGAATAATATGCATCTGATATGGGTGAAATAATCCTCCCAAGGCCGTATCACCATAAGTCTTGGAGCTAGAATTTGAACTAGGTCACCTGAGGTTTAAAACTCATGCTCTTAGACCACTCGGTTCTATTGCCTCATCCAACAAACACCTCAATAAAGCAGTTTCATAATGCAAAATCAGTTATCCTGTTTTGGAGCCAGAGACTTAAGTTCGATTCTTACCTCAACTGCTTTTTAGTTATGACCTTAGGCAAATTTCTTAACTTCTCTGTGTCTCTGAGTTCATCTGTAAATGGGGATGACAGCAGTACTTCCCTCAAAACTTGTTTTAATCTTAGAAGTAAATGAGCTAATACACACACACACACATACACATATATATATATATCTTAGAAAAGTACTTGGCACATGGTAAGCACTCGGTCAATGCCTATTGTTATTATATTAGTGTGTTTTATATATGTTATTATCTGTATTTCCCTACAGAACTCAATAAATATTTACTTAGATCTGTGCTACATGGATGATGACTAATACATGGTGTCAAACTTAAATAAACTCAGCCTAAAAGAGTGACAGACACATACACAGATAATTCCCACACATTATGTCCCCTTTGATTAGCCACTTACATTTGGTTTCTGCCGCCACTGGATTCCAAGATTTCCAGTTACCATCACTTCATAGTAGAGAACATTTCCACTGTCATTTGAATGAAGCCAATTCATTTCATTTTCTGATGAAATCAATAACATAGAAGTCTCAAATATTTCAGCCCCATAATGTTTTGTCAAAGTTTCCAAGGTAGCCAGGTATTTCACCTTCAAGTCATGAGTGGACACACTGCTGTCACAAATGGTCTTGTTGTTAAATTCCTTTAGGAAGTCCTTGAAAACATTATTTATCCGCATCCTGGTGAGAAGGTTCCTCTGTCTGATGGATTTATTCAATGTTTCTGGAATATACCTCTTGTAGCTAAAAGAAAGTATGAAAACGTATCTCCTTTTCATAAATAGTTTAACAGAAAACAGAAACAAACCTAAGTCTATGAATCTTCCTTGCATGTGTTGCCAAATGAGAAAGGAAGATCTGCTCCCAGAGGACCTTAGATGGATGATAATCCTAAGAAGATGAAGCTGAATAAAGATTGAGAGAGAACAGAAAGGTACATGTTCCAGATTTCACAAAAATGGGAATCCTTACAGGTATCATTAAATTTCCTGGATCACAAAGACATGCAGCAAAATTGACATATCTATATTTTTGTTTCACTGCTTTTGTGTATATCAGTACTCACATATACTGCACACTGTTAAGACTGAGTATCAGTTAGAAAACGGTCTGAAAGGCATCAAGAGAGAGTAAGTCCAGGTGATATTATAGATGTTTTGATATGTGCCATTTGCCTGTCTGTCTGATAATTTTTCTATAAAGAGCACAGAATTTTTTTTTTTTTTTTTGGAAAAAATACACAAAGCCTAATTAAATATAAAGACTTAAAGTTTTTGTCATGTGAGTAAGCTCCAAATATATTATTAAACAGATAAACTAGTAAACTAAAACATTAGTTACTTTCATACAGGTAGGGATGGAAGAGGATCTATGATAATCAGGGTCTTGACAAACCAATATACAGTGAGAACGGGAGTCAGTTTTAAGAAAGGCATGAACACCCAGAAAGAAAGAACAAGTCCACTGGGGGACAAACAAATGGGGAGACTGGTCTGTTTTCCCCAAGTCCGAGACAGCACCAGACCCACAGTAATCTCTGCAGCCCGAATGGTTTCACAACAAAGAACCTTATGAAGTTGGGGATTTATATTCAACAAATAGTGTTAATTTTTCTTTTAAATTAATATATGTAATATAATTAGAGAAAACCTATAATTTTTCACTTCAGCCTTGTGAAAAAATAAAGAGAAAGCACCAAAAGTGAAGGTCATAGAAAAAAAAGCGAATACAATTCAGCATGTGTCTAATCAGTTCTTGCATTGACGAGTGACTAGAACTCTGGTCAAGAGCAACAAGAACCAGGAAGTAACCTTATGAGAAGATATATGTCACTCATCACAATTATGTAGCCAATTCTCCTAAAAATGAGATTGCCTTCATTTGTGACAATCATAATAGCCCACTGGTGAAAAAAAGAAACAGATTTCACAGATGGGTGAAAATTATACAGATTAAGTACTGATCTCTAATGTTATTTCAGGTAAGTATAATTTTCTTAAGATACTAGTTTGACATACCCTCACATCAAAATTATCAGCTTCCTAGTGAACTACTACAACTCCCTGGGAGCTCAGCTAGAGGTAGTAGTAGCTGCTTGTAGAGTCATACTGAGAAGTATTTAAGATGAGTTCAGCACCAAAGGGAAAAGTATAGTGACAGATGGTATGTCCATGGATAAGGAGGGAAGGTGGGTCACTAATTTGATAGATATTACAGCCCAGAAATTTTACCCTAGTACAAATTTCTGAGATTATCAGTCATCATTCAAAATCGGGACATAATTATAAGTGTGTTACCTTTTACAAATATTCTAGGTAAGATCTGCAGAGAGCAGGTGTCAGGCAGAGGGTAGTTAACTATATCACCAGAGTAACTCCCTCACAGCTGGCAGCAGTTAAATGAGATGTATGAGAGCATGTAGAAGTAACACCAGCCCCACAGTCCACTATTCAGTCAGCAGGAAGGTTTACCTGATGTCCTTGGGAAGTTCAGGCAACTGCATCTTCTTCATCATGGCATAGTGTGAGATGGCCAGGACAGCCATCCCTAGGCACTCGTTCTCAATATCATGCCCATCCTGCTCAGTCTTGGGGTCTCGAATGGGAGCCAGGCATTTGACCAAATCATACTGTCCCTTTGGAGCAAAGACAAGAAAAAAAAATGAGCCCCCACTTAAATTTCAAGAGCCTACCCCTGTATTTGATTTTGAAAGGAAGGACTCCATGTGGGAAGGTGCTACCCAGAAAAGCAGTACGGTAATGAGATCGATCACATTTACAGCTTTTGCAGCATCAAAGTTCTTTTTTCAACAAACAAGGCACGAAAAGCCTCAGGAGATTTCTCCCTATGTTAAGTTCACAAGTAGTTATTGAGGGCTCTGTTAGGTACTAGTAAAGAGTACAAACACAAAGCCCCTTCATGAGGCTTATGTATATGAAGCTGACAAATATTGTGTTCTGGGTATAAACTGTGCCGGAAGAAGGTAGGTGACACCAGGCTGAGGTTTGATCATTCATTAACTCCATAAACATCCAAGTCTAGGAACTGTGCATATAAAAATCAACAAGGGTAGCACCTCCCAGTCTGACGCAGATTTAGAGAAAGAAGAAGGAATTCACATTCAACCTCTTCTAAGTGTGTTCTGCATCTGCTATTCATGTTTGCAATAGTTAACTGTGTCACTAGAGTAACTCCCTCACTGATGGGGATGCATGCCACTTCAAGAACCAAACAAAAACTAAACTAAGATTAAAAAGCAGAGTCCCCCCATCTGCCGTGTACAGAGTAATGATGACAATGTTAATACCAGCTCGTGTTTATCAACCCCTAATCTCATTGCTAGGTCCTGTGCTTAATTCCCTTCATGTATTATTTAATTTGATCCTCAAGACAGCCCTCTGAGGTTGCGATAACATCACTACCCCCACTTATCATTCAATTTGATAATTACCGAGAACCAATTACGGGCCAGGTGTTACTCTAGGCACTAGGGATGTAGAAATGCACTAAACCATGTTTCTGATCTCATAGGGATTCCATTCTAAGGAGAAAGAAAAGAAATTGGACTATCTGACTTCAAAAAGCAAAGTCAAATGGAAGGGCCAAGCATCATGGGAGTTGGGGGCTTAGTAAGCAGTGGGCAAACCTAGCTAACTCCAGGGCACATTTCCTCAACACTTCAGATTCTTCACAATCTGAAGACTGAACCTTTCAGCTTTTCCTTAGCTTGGTGCAGAGGACAACATGGAATCTAGAAGCAGGGTTCCTACATCTGATGTTCACTGTCCCTGAAGAGCTGTCAGTTTGATGGTTTTTCATGGAGGTTTTCATGTTGCAGTTCCCCTTCAGTCCATGATAGGACTTCTTATTTCTCTCAGGTAAGGAAAGGTCACTGACCTGTTCTACATACTTCTGAGAACCAATGACAATCACCTATGCCAGCAATGTGTGACAAACAGAAGAAAATCTGAAGCTGGTTTTTGGCTATAATTTTCTTTGAATCTTTGTTGTACGGCTACCTCAAGTAACTTGTGCCTAAAAGTCTCCCAAAGGTCAAATTCTAATATAATAATTCATCCTTCAAATATGATACACTGTTCTTTTATATGTCTGCTCCAAGATAAAAGAATAAATCTCAGATATGAACACATTAAACTAAGAAATTGAATGCAAAAAGACTGATCTACTTTTTTTTCCAAACAGTATCTCCTGAGGGCTATGAATTTTCTCATTTTTCTATTGTCTCTAAGGTCAGTTGTAAGGTATACACGAAATAAAGTACAATCAGTAACCAAAGCTACAATGGGATACAACTCTTGACATAAAAACTCATATGCAAAATAGACATTTACAGAAATTCATATAAGGTTGTTCATGACAACCTATCACAATGATAGCATCATAGGAAAACTTGAGAAAAACACAAAATGTCCAGGAACACGTAATTAATTACTTAAATAAACAATGGCTTTTCCTGAAGACTGAAGCTTCATTACTGAATTTTCTATCTAAAATCTTCACTTGAATGTTCGTCAGCCCTTCCAAAAGAGAATCCCTTATTTCCACCAATTCCCCAGGCTCTCCATTCCAGTCTTCCACATGTAGGGAATGACTTCATCATCTATCCAAACACTGCCCAAAACAACACCTAGATCTTTGCATCCTTAGATTCTCTCAACTTCCAAACCTAATCCATCAGCAAATAAGGCTAATTCTATCTCCAAAATTAATGGCAGATCTACTCATTTTTCCCCAACCCCACTGTCATTACATTAAGCCAAACCAGCATTTTCTCCTGTCTGAGCCACTGTTACAGACTCTCAGTGACCGTAAGGAACGTACCCTTGGACCCAGCACATCCACTTCCCATATACAACAGAGCCATCATGACTTATAACATTAATAAGATCAAACCCTCCAACTGCACCCAGGGTAAAAACAAAACCCCTTCCCAGCTTGTGCAAGGCTCTGCAGGACCTGCCTGTCTGCTTCACCATCCCCTCTCCTATCACCTTGTTCATGTTCTCCAGTCAAACTGACTCTCCTCTTAGCTCCCACCTGCCTCAGGACCTCCCCACATGAGCTCCCCTCCTCAGATATTTTCAATCAGGGTGAAGGGGATAGTGGGCAATGTCTGAGGACATTTTGAGTTGTTACAACTGTGAGGAGGGTGAAGTGCTGGTAAATATTCTTCTAGCATCCAGTGGGTACAGGCCAGGGGTGCTGGTGAATATCCCACAATGCATAGCGAAGCCCATCACAACAAAGAATTACCTAGCCCAAAATGTCAGTGATGAATCATTTGACTACCGACAGAAACTCCACAGGAAAGAAATACTTCCTCCACTCCTTTCTGAGAACTACAGCCTCTTTTATATTCTTCAAGATTCATTATAAATGTCATCTACCTAAAGAGACCTTCTCTGTTCACACAATTTAAATTAGGTTTCCCCATTCAAATTCCTCTCCATGTCTCTATCACAAGGGTTCATTTGTCCTTCATAGCATTTCTTATAATTTCTTACACATTATGTGTCATTTTGTGTGCTTGTTGTTTTCTGTTGTCTAACTTGGGTAAAAACTGAGGCCATGCAAAGACCATATCTGTTTCATTCACTCCAGTACCTCAGCAAGTACAAGCATCTGAGGCATATAGGACACAGACACTCAGTAAATATTTGCTGAATAAATAAATTATTATGAAGTCATTAAAACAACAAAGATCAATATTTTAATGGACATTTGCAGGAAAAATGATAGGGTGAATAAAGGGTTTATAAAATGACATGCATAAAATATTTTCAAAAACCACATGGTATGTAATATAAATCTGCATGTTAAAATCAGCAAACATATGATCAAAAATGTTAATCATCTCGGGGTAATGTAATTTCAGGTGATTCTAACTTCTCTTTGATTTTTTCCTAGTACCTAATTTTCCCACTCTCTTACCACTGTGACAGAGTGGCTACCTCCTTCTAACCCCAGACATTTCCTTGTTGAGAAGTACCTTATTAGCTTGACTACACTACACCTTCCCTCAATTGTATCTCCCTGTGACTTTTGCATGTAAGGTGCTACAGATGACAAGCAAAATGGGTGGGTGGAGGTGCAGGAAAGAATAGAGAAATGAGTCCTGAAAAACCCACAGGTAGGATAGCCAGTTCCTCGGGATGCTGAACAACATGCTACCTTCCCATCTCACCTGGGGCAAGTCCAAGTGTGGCAGCACTTCCACAGAACAGGTTGTAAAGAATTCCAACACCACCAAGTTCAGCTGCACAGGGAATCTGAGCCCTAGAATATCTCACCCTGCCCCCCTCCAAAAAAAAAAAAAAAAAAAAATCCTGGTTCCCTTGAGTCCAAACTTTTCACCTGAGCAAACAGGTACTCCAGTGAGCTGGCATCAAGGAGAGGGGTTGCATCTGGAACCTTTTTCTTCTCATAGCCATTTTTCTGCTTCTTTGGAGAATGTCGCCATACAGACTGCTCATTGTCATTGGTCCCATGCCAGTTTGTGAAGTAGAACCTGAAAGGCAGTAAAATGAATGTCAATTGTGGCAAAGAGGATCCTGGAATGCTGGGAGAGGCCTCCTGGTCCCATAAGAGTGGACAGCGCAGGAGGAGAACTGCCCTGAGAGGTGAGTAAAGAGGCCAGCCTCGGACCCTACAACACCTCTTCGTCCATGAGGCCATTCTTATTCTTGTAGGTACTCTGTGAGGAGTGTCCTGTCAGCACCTCCTCAATGATGCAGGGAGCTAAAGTGACTTCCTAACAATCACAAAGATGGCTCTTCTGACATCCACTGTATCTTCCTAGACAGGAAAGAACCCTTGCTGCCTGGAACGAGTTGCTAACCCAATAGCCCCTGTACCTTTGCCATCAGTCACACTGCTGGGCTACCTGCCTTGGCCTCTCAGCCTTTTCATTCACATCCTAACACTTCTGAAACCTAGTTTTACCATATGGTCAAGACGTGCAGTTAACACAGCGGTGTTTCGTAATTCGTTGGCTTCCATTTTGGAACTATGGTGCATGTAATCATGAATGATTTCAAAAGAGAACTACATGAACACTAGTATAAGAATCAGCTGTGGTGTCATGAGGAAATGTAATAGCACTTTACAGAGTGTACTTAGATCCTGGCAGCAACTCCACAAGGTAAGTTTGTTTCCATTTCACATATAAGGAAAACAGATTCCAAGAGACTATGTGATCTAAGACTACAAGCCTCTCTCTTAACTACTGTTTTCACTGCCATCTGTATAGGAAACACAGTAAGTTCCATAATGTGTGGGGGTGGCTAAGCCAAGTGGCCCAAGGTCTTCAGACTGCAGACTCTGGTGTTGCCTAGGCCCCGCCCCCATGATATACCCGTGTGCTAAGAAAAACAACCGTGTCTCTGAGAAGCAATGAATAAAAGTCTACCACCCTGATAAAAAGAGCTGCTGCTAAACTTAGATACATGTCACTGAACTGTGTGTAGAGCCTAGGACACACCAGGCCTAGGGTTGCGGAGGGTTCTTAGGCACAGACCCTGCCCTCTGTGAACTCAACGACCAGCAACAATCTAATGCAACACATAATGGAGCACATGCCATAACCAGGACCACACAGCAGCTTTCATGGACCACAAACGTTCCCCTTCCTCCATTAAATAAAAATAAAAGACTAAACATTCTACAATTGCACTGGCATCTATATGAATATAACTCAACTTGGATTGTTGGGGTTTTTTTTTTTCTGATTTTAAATAAAATTAAAACATTTCCCAGGCCTCTAATAATACTGTGGGTACTTGGCACCATGCTTAATGAATAACGTGTCCCTAGAACCAGAATAAATAAATGCCAGGGTATGGAACCCAGACCATGTGCAGCAAGCAGAAGGAGACGCAACTGCCAGACTGACATGAGGCAGGATGCCTCTGGAAGAAAGCCCAGGGAACATGAAGTGAGATGGAAGAGGCCAAGACACAGCAGACTCTGGCAATAGTCTGGATAAGGCAGTGGGCTCTAAGGCAATAGAGGCTGCAGCTGTCACTCATTACCAAACCCCCAGTGCCTGGAACCTAACACGTGCTTAATATATGCTTGACAGACAAACAACAAATAAAGAACAAACTCAGGAAGTAGCAATTAACAATGACAGGAAAGGACGGAGAAATTAAAGGTAAAAATCAGTATTTTATAACTTCCTGTGGTTCTATACAGCCCATTCTCCCTGTAACTTATGAAAGGGATTAGAAGTTTATAGGCTTTGCTGCCTCCCTCCCACACACACACACACATACGCATGCGGGGGGAGACGCGGAAAGAAATATGTAACTACAGAACCTGCATGCTGCATAAACCACAGCAAGCCTCTGAAGCAGGTGCGTTGTCCTCTTCATGGATATGACAGGGGGTCAGGCTCTGGTAACAATGGGAGCCCAAGGTGATCAGTTAATGCAGAGGCTGGCATTCATTTTGTCCCCAGGCCTTTTACTGATCATCAAGCTTAAAAATAGCATAGATGCAGTATTCAGCTGGCTCCTCTCCCCACCAAGCAGGAAGTAAGACGACAGTGACCTGGGGCAGCAGGACTCTAAGAGAATAGCATTAGGCCAGGTAAATTCTGGTCAGGGGTAGAGGGAGGTAGTGATCTGAACACGAGGATTATGTACAACACAAATGTTTCCTGCAGTAGGGAAAGAAAAGGCTCTCAGAGGTGGATGAGGTTGTTAGAGAAGTACTGAGGGAAGGTGTTCCCTGAACCAATCTAATGCATGGCTCTCCTCTTCCACATCCTGTCTGTCTCCATAAGACAGCATCCTTAGAAGTGGTAGAGCCCAGGACCAACATGCTCCCTCTGCACTAAACACAATCCTCAACAGGCTCACTGAAAATTGACAAAGACATCACAAGCACATTCTTTTAGGCTTCTGAGAGCCCTGTAGGACTATGAGACTATCTCTGGCTTAGATGCCTTCTAGCCAGATATTCAGATGAGATAAGGCTGGGGAGATCAAACAATATGCAGCTTCTCCACAATAGTAAAGACTAAATGATAAACACCAAGCCCAAGAAGTCTAAAACAAGGCTGAGTGTCTATAAACTGCCTACATTCAAAGGTTGACAAAATTCTACTTCATAAGATGTCAAACAACAGAATAACAACTTTAAATTGGTAGCCACAAATATCAATACCTTCCTAAATGATAGAAAATTCTATATTCCTTTTTAAAATAAATAACTGATACAGCCAATAGAGTTCAAAACATCAGATGGAATAAGGGTGTTTTTCTTAAAAGATCTACTGCACAATGTGGTGAATATAGTAAGTAATAGTACTGCATATTTCAAAATTCCTAACATTAAATTTTAAATGTTCCCACCACAAAAATAAGTACTAGAGGTGATTACTATATTAATTAGTTTTATTTAATTATTTTACATTATATTAATAAGTTATAACATGGTTTTGTGCCCCAAATATATATAATTATAAATTGCCAACTTACAATGAAATAAAAAATAAATTACCAAGGTGTTCATCAAACTTGGTACACACAAATTCCTGATATTATGGCAAGCCAATGGAAAAAATGAGTGACAAATGTAGTGTGATCCCTACTACCAACATTCCTCTTCAAAAGAACATGGAAGGGAAAGTCGAGAGAGAATAAACACATCTATCACTCACAGATACACCTTGCAAGTTTTTCAGAAATTATATTACAGATGACTGCAGATTCTAAGTTTACATATAGACATTGTACACAATAAATTCTCTTTAGGTATCTATTGAAATTTATTAACAGTGAAATTCACTTGGATGAAAAGTCAAGAATTTTTTTCTTAAAAATAAAGAATATGATTGTCTTATATTAACATATAAGATAGTAACTATCAAAATCATTATCTAAAAAAAGAAAACCACAGTTAAAGTATAAGAATATTTCCCAAAATAAAGCTGGGATTCCACTAAAATAGTCATCAACATTTATTTTCATATTGCACCTTCCTTAGTGGTGAGATTATGGGGTTTCAAAATTTTTGTAGTTTGTTGCAATGCAAACATTTTAGCTTAGGGTGGTATCTTTTTTCCCAAGTTCAAAGAGTCTGTGGTAACAGAGCAATATCCTGTTGAAGCACAATATCAGGTACAAAGTCAAGGTGACAAAAATGAAGCATCTGTGCACTTCCTGACAGCAAACAGAAATGGGGATGGGCAAAGACAAGTTTTAATAGCAAGGCATCTGTATGAACAACAAAGACTAATGCCTCAAAGTGGACTGTACTGGTAATAAGACAATTCGCTAGATGTGTGTCTCTGAATAACTCCCTTTTCTTTTCTGGCATCAAGTTTTCCCACTGAAAAAAAAAATATAAAAGTTGAATTACGTAACTATGGTTCCATCCAAGTTTCAAATGCTACCATGCTGGATTTTAAGCTCAGTTTACAAACCTAGAGGGAAAGAAGTAGAACTCAATGACATGTCCCCTGCTTAGACTTCCAGCTGTAAGTACCCATCTCAACATTGGTCACACAGCCAATCCCAGGCCATGGAAAGCAAGACTACACTTTGCCAAACAAATCCAAGTATAGGTCAGAAAGCTCAGCTGGAAGCAGTACACATTCCCCTAAATCTGGGACAAGTCTCACATGGTACATACCTCTCCTCTCAAGGTAAGGCTTTAGGTAAGTACAGGAAGAAGAGGAAAAGTCAGGCCAAGAATGATTATGAAAGTTAGATCTAGTCAGCTTCCAAAAAACACCCCTGTCATTCTGGAATAGTGCCAACTCTACCAAGTTCCTGAAAAAACTAACAGCCAAAATACTGTGCAGAGTCTCTGAGGTTCCGGAAGGTTTTTCTAGCATGTTCCTGATTAGTTTAGCTTCTAAACTAATTTACTGATTTAATCACTAGATAAATTAAGATCCTTTCAAAAAGGATTCACTGCTAAACACACATTTGTGCTTAACTAGTATCTAACTAAGATATTTTCAATTCTCGTTGCTGAAAAAATATGCTTACAAAGTTGAGAGACTGCAGTCATGTAAGTATTAAATGTCTAATGTGACCCTAGGAGACACTGTAGAGACTACAGCAAAGTCTACAGTAAGGGAGAAAAAGCAAGTACTCAGCAGAAGAGAAATTATAGCCTCACAGTCAAACATCTGCTTTCTGATCAAAACACCTATTCTCTGAAAGAAAGATCAACCCAAAATTTCTAAGTTCCCATTTCAGGCAGTGTATCTCGTGCTTCCTAGCTTCAGCTTTTAGTAAGAAATGTATTTTATACCATGAGCTAGTATATATCTCAAAAGTTTTTTTTAAATGTTCTTAGGATATGTATATATATGGATATTTTCTATTCTCTCCTATTTCTTCGTTTTTTTAAGTTCTGGTCACAGCCCACTGCTTTAAATTTATAATCAAGATTCACTACTTGAAAAAAAGTGCTGGAGGACATAGATGCTAGTTAACATTTCATAAACATTTCTTTTCTAAATTGCAGCAGAGGAAAGGTTCCAAATACTGATGAGTTCTTTCTCATATCAAGCAAACACCAAAGATACAAACTACAAAAATGAATATGAAACTTCTTGGTAAATGACTCAGGGCACAGGTTGACCATCATCCCTGGCTACATGAGGAAGCCAGGCAGGCCCCAGCTCAGTACTCACATACCTCATGCGGTAGTGGAGTCGGAGTGACATCTTGTCATCAATGGTGATGGTGCGGTTTGGGGCATACCAGAGCTTAGTGTTCTCATCATACAAGGCAAAGAGGTTGTGGCATAGAGGAGAGATACCTGGGGAAAGAACACATCAGAAGATTACAGGGAGATGTTTTGGGCCACCTGTTTCCAAAGCATGACACACATAATGATAAGTGAGTCTCATCACAAAGAATCTAGGTCACATATATCCTCTTCGAGCAAATACAATTTTCAACCATGTTCAGTCAGGCAGTTTGAATTACAATAATCAAGAACCATGACTCCCCAGGAATAGGCATGTAGCTCCTGGCAAGCCAAATTAAAGTCATTTAAAAATAAAAGTTAATGATGTTTTACACTATAGGTGTCTATGACAGTCTTACCAAATCCTGCTTAAAAGATAAAAAGGACATCCGAGAGGTTCATAGATCCCACCCAATGTGCACCTTGCTAATCAAACAGAACTCTTGGAATTTGGGAAATCCTCAATCTGTTTCCTCCAAAACATGTTTAAATAATTCTAATGCACTATAGTTATATGTTAAACACGCAAACTTATTCCTGGCAGTAGTGCACAAAATGCATATTAAAATAAATAATAACCAAAGTGGCTTTCATCAGTGATTAACATTAATAGTAAATATATTTAAGTACTCTGCACAGTTATCAAAAATATTTTTATTAGTATCCAACTAACAAGAAGATATATGCTTAACAAAGTTAACCCAGTAATGCGTTGCCTCCCCACCCCAACAACTGCCTCCTTAATAACGAGCATGATGAAAAAGGAAAGGGAAATTATGAAGTCACTCACTTCTTAGCCCATGATTAAAATTACAGGCAAGTAATCTAAACAGGTGTTGGGGTGGGGATAGGTGAGTGGTAATAAACAATTATTACTGATATTTTCAGATCCAACCAAGGCTCAAACTAAGATATAGTGAACTTAAATGACCAAAAAATGTGGGAGAAAATGAGGTCATTGGCACTTATTTTCTAAATCAGACACATGAAGTGAAAATGACCTTGACGAGGCCCCTCTCTGGCCCTGCCCAGCATGGTAGAGCCACTCCAATGTAGATACTGGCTTAAGAAGTCACAGGTGACTTGGCATCCCAGAGCTCTCTCCTGATACCTCATCTCTGGTCTCAAGAAAGGTGTTATTTCTGCCCAAGCTGCAATTCTACTTACAAAGGGAAAAGATGGAGCTAAACTTTAATGAGCATTTCCCCTTGGGAACAAAGGCCAATGGTTTTTGGATTCTGTATAATCAGGACTATGTTTCAGGTGTGCTATAGGTTTTCATGCTATAATTTTTATGGGCTGACCTGAAAAATCAGCCTTTCTTTATACATACCCTTATTTGTGCACATGCACATTTGAAGCATGATTTATATGTAATCATGGAAGTGTCTATTTTTCGACCACAGGTCTGATTCTAAAAACCGTACCTATCCATAAACAGGAAGGTCAGAGATAAATTGTTATATTAAAGTACTAAACAATAATACTAATATTTACTTGAGACTACATGTCAGGCATCAAGTTAACATTACTTTTCTTATCTTTTGTTCCTCCTGACACTTAATGAGGTTAGATTTTGGGGGGTTTTTGGTTTTGTTTTGTTTTTTGCCATTTTACAGTTGAAACAACTGTGGTCTCCCAGGACTTAATATGATTCAAGTACTATGCAGAGTTGAGGTTTAAACCCAGACAAAACCACTGAGGAAATAAGCAATGAAAGCTCAAAGAACCAAAATTTACCACAGGTGGGTGAAAAACAGGGAAGAACATAGAAGAGGGAAGAACATAGCTCCCAAACGTCACTTCTATAAAAATGAGAACTACAAAAATCCGTAGTATTCGGTATTTATGTACTTTTAAAATTAATACACTGTGGCAAAATTCCTCTGAGCCAGTTACAGAAAAGGCACCCTTCTTTCTCTACAGACAACAATTAGGAACTGACATCACAGTGGCTAAACCCTGAGCCTAGAGTTACAGATCTGACACAGAGGCTGTGCTGGTCTCAGACCCACTGGCTCTCTCTTAACATCTTCCCCAGCAAGTATTGGCCCTGCATTAACTACAACCCAACAATTCTGCAAAAGTGATCCTTGCTTTAAAAAAAAAAAAAAGGGTGAGGTTTATACTGAGTGATTATCATAAAGCACTTGGTTAAGTAATAAGCACTATAAGCAAACCTCAAGGGAAAGAAAGGGAATCAACAAACCAGCAGAGAAAAAGCCTTTTGAAATGCTCCAGAAGCAGTGATAAACATCTAATAGTTCCGCTAACTACCAATATACTTAGAGCTGCTGTTCAAAGCTATTTACTTGCTTACACTGCTGCCCAAAGAAACTTAAACGTGTTACTGCATTTTCCCACTATGCTTTATCCCATGCCCTGTTTAGTTAGTGAGAGTCTACCACATTCTTTCCTATAGCAGAAACCTCTTCCCTTCTATTGGCACTCTGGTATATAAAGCCCTTTAGGCACAAAGGCATGTATCAAGAAGAAAATGGGGTTTCTCAACAAGCTATATTACCTATACAGTATGCAATTCTTAAATAACTGTACTATCCTCACAAAGTTGCTCTGAGCACTAAAGATGGTATAAGTAAAACATGAATCAGGTTGTCTGGGATCATAGAAAGTTACTTCATCATTACAATATGAGTCAATTAGATCTTCCATAAACAGCTTTACTGAAATACAATTTACATGATATAAAGTATACCTGTTTCATATATATAACTCAATGATCTTTAGGATGTTTACTAAGTTGTACGACTATTGCTATAACCTAAGTGGATTATATCTCTAAGTTTCTGATTTCATTTTGCTTGTCATTTAAAATTGGAAAGATAAAATCTGCCAATGTCCCCACCTAAATTGGAAGGATAATGAGAGTTTTTTCAAGCAGTTTGGCTTCCCACCTTCAAAGAGTGATAGGTTAAGTTTAATAAGACAAGTCTCACTTTAAACACACACACACACACACACACACAAAACAGATAGTGCTGTTAACAGCCTCACTGTCCTTTTCACAGCTTGGCAACCTGACCAAGCCACAAAGCAACACTCAGCTTATCACCTCATCTGAACACCACACAGGGGAGGACAGGTCATGATGCTAAACTTGGCAGGATGAGTTTCCAAAAATCACTAATATATTGAGAGATGCTCTTTTTGAGATTGTACTTGGGGCTATGTGTTTTACATACCACCTTATCTGGTGCTGATGTTATTCTGATCAGAGATGTCGGGGCAATGAGAACTGAGCTGCCACAGAAGTCAAGCGCCATTCCTTGGTATCCTACAGCTCATCAGTGATAGAAGAGGAATAAGCCATCTTGCAGTAAAAAGTAAAACTCTCTAGATTAAAATCACTGGCCAACGATCACATGCAAATAAGTGGCAGTAGCAGAGGCAAGGCAGAAGCCTGACTACCAGAGCCCGCATCTCATTCTGATCAGCAAAGCTGTAACAGGCAGAGATCCCAGATCTGCTTCTGGAACAATGTGCCACTGCAACTCCAGAGCCCCAGGCAACTGCCGGTACTCACAGCATTCCTGGGCAGCCCTGATGCACAGCTCCTCTGCTGTGTACTCTCCACTGCCCAGCCGGAGGGGCTCCCTGTCCGGCAGATAGAAGGTCACTTCCACCCCTGGCTCAGGGGCCACCTGACTCGCCTCCGCCTTCTTGGAGCTCCTCATTTTCGCACAGAAAGCCATGGCATTGCAGTCCTCTTTTATATTTAGATACTGTAGGAGGAGGAAAACAAGGTGATGTGGTCATTCTATGTTCTCAAAGTCCATAGGGCAAAAGAAAGAGTTACAAAGGTAGGTAAGTAGTCATATTTAATACTGGATAAGAAGCTCTCTTGCTCCTTCCCTTCTTGAAAATCAGGCAGGTCAGAGTTTACAAGAGATAAAACAAGCCAGCCTTCTCTAAACCCCCAAAGAAATGTCTCTAACATTCATCAGATCCCCTCATTATTCCCCTATTAATCTACATTACAGACCAGTTCCAAACTCTGAAACTGACGCGCTCCATCTCCTCACTGGCCTTATCTCCTGTCATTCCCAGCTTATTTCACACTTAAAACCCACAAGGCTGCCAACATTCTTGTCCCTCCCTTATGAATGCTGCTTCTCACCTGCCTTACTCATGCTGATTCCCGTACAGAAATACCTTCCCATCTACATCTTCCATGGCAGACATCAACCTTCTTTAGAACTTAGCCCAGACACCACCTCCTTTAGGAAGCCTTTACTGAACTTCAGTCCTAACTTTAAGGTAGATGCCCTCTCTCCTGTGCTCCCAAACTCACCACACCGCTCTAACCACAATGAAACAGAACCATCTTATTCATGCATCTGTACCTTACTCACACACACTTAAGTTACCTAAGGACAAGAAGTCTGCCATTTATCTTTGTATCCCTTCTATGAAGCACAAAGGCTTACATGTAAATGGTGCTTTTGGACTGACCTAAGAAAGCTCTCCCAAACAGAAAAAGTCACATGGAGTAGATAACAGTCACAGTTCTCTTTAACAAATTCATTTGCTTGATCTATTAGCTGCCCTAATAAAACAAGATCAAAGGTGAGATGCTTACAGGAGGACAGGAACCAGGTAGGCCTTGATGTTACAAAATAAGAGGCTTTCAATGTTAACTGCTTAATGTCTAAAAAAAAATCTGAAAACCAGAATCTTCTGGAAATCAAGCTTACCTCAAAGTTCAGATCAACAAGAGCATTTTAAAACCCAGCAGTTAGGCCCTAACTCTAACCCACATTGAAAAATTGACACAGAAAGCAGAATAGTTACAAACCTACTTCATAATATAAGGCAAACCTTTGTTCTGGAGATTCTTTATAGACATGACAAGAGGCAGAATTCAAAGAGAACATTTTACCCCTAACTCTGAGGAGATAAATAATCAGACAAGTATACATAATCACAGGTTGCAAGATGTAGCACTGTTAGAAACAGAAAAAATATATATAACTATGACAACATCCGCGAGGAGAAGATGCACTAATAAGGTCCATCAACAGCTGTTTAAAAGGATGACATAGCCAGGCACACGCCTGTAATCCCAGCAGCTTAGGAGGATAAAGCAGGAAGATCATGAGTTCAAAGTAAGCATCAGGACCTTAGCAAGGCAACTTGGTGAGACCTTGTTTCTAAATAAAATATAAAAGGGGCTGGGGATGTGGCTCAGTAGTTAAACACCCCTGGGTCAAATCTCCAGTACAAAAAATAAAATAAAATAATGATAATAAAAATAAAAGGGGGGGCTGGGGCTGTAGCTCAGTGGTAGAGCGCTTGCCTAGCATGCGTGAGGCACTGGGTTCGATCCTCAGCACCACATATAAATAGTAACTGGATAAAATAAAAATCCATCAAAAACTAAAAAAATTTTTTTTAAAATAAAAAATAAAAATAAAAGGATGGCATAAAGCTATGTGCCTCAACACTGAAAGATGTACATGGCACTCTGCAAAGTCAAAAAAGTATAACAAGTTTATGTATTATGGCCCTTTAGGTTATGCACATGCATATTAAAATATGGAAGAACATATAATAACTTTTTAATGATGGTGAATATCTACAATAGATTATAAGGGAACTTTAGCTTTTAGTCTATATTTCCTATACTCTTATACTCCTGAGATTTCTTAAAAATCGATATACTTCCCATTGAGGATGAATAAGATATTGATTTTTAATAATATAGGCAACAGGGCTAGAGATATAGTTCAGTTGGTAGAATATTTGCCTTGCATACACAAGGCCCTGGGTTCAATCCACAGCATCACACACAAAAAAAATACACACACACAGAGGCAACAGTATAGTTAGATCTACAGGTTCAAAATCATAGTTTCATTATTCATTTTAAAAGCCAAATGTTTTCCTTTATATATATATATATGAATCTACATACCTGCATTTATTCGGCTGTCCAATATCCCACAAAAAGCAGACTGGATTTTCTTCTCTACTTTCCAAAGCCCATTCAGAGTTGAGCTAAAGACATAAATAAATTAAATAATTAAATAAGCTTAGAGATAAATGGGCCTGAAAATAAAAGGACACATTCATTGAGAAACAACTCAAACCTAAATAGGCTGGAAAATGCACTTGGGAGGTGGGAGTGAAAAACAAAAATTGATGAGGATATTAAGAGGGCAGAGACACAGAACATAAAACATCAACAAAGGTATTACTTTCATTGTTCCAAGAAAGAAAGCCAGAGACTTCTGCTTCCTGGTGAAGTGCCCTGTCCAAAGCGAGTGAAGACCGTGCCTTTTCCATCAACAACTCATCTCCTGATGCTGTAAATAACAGTTTAAGGCACTCAAAGATGTGCACTTTTATTTGCCATTCTCATTTCTTTTGGAATTATCCTCTGGTAACCACATCTTCACACACAAGCATAAGAACTCTGAATGATTTTAACAGCTTTCCTTGTTGCTTCTCACAAACCTAACAGTAGAATCAAGCTGTTTTTACAAAGGAGGAGCTACAAGTCTTAGTGACTCCAAACTGATTTCCAAGTTAACACAGATTACTGTCTTAATTAACACATCAGAATCCAGTTTTAGGAAAAACACAATCCCAGGCACTACATGGCAGCAGAGGGAATGGGGAAAGGGAGACGAGGTGGGGGTCCCTGAGGCTGGGAGGGCAGTAATCCCACAGGACCTGACAACTGAGGTGGGAGAAGCACAAATGAAAACTCAAACACAATCTAACATCAACAGTGAGTCACGATGTCATGCTGCACCTCTTGCTAACTCTGGTAACTAATGCTGGCAGGGCTAGCTGGGCAAGGCTTTCTGCAGACTTTAGCAAAAGTAATGACAGTAAATGAAGCAGTAGGTTCAAGTGTGGGTTTTGATGTCATGGCTTTGATTTGGTTATTTTGATATAAACAATTTTAACAAGATTCATAGAACAAATCGTTACACCTTCAGCTTTTTGAAAATTAATACAATCAATTGCTTTAATGTAAACAGATACCCTGTCCTGTATTAGAAATTAGAAATTAGCTAAATATTAATGCTTTGCTTTGGCTCAGAAGCCACACTTTCAAACACCATATTTAGAAGACTCTTCCATTCAACAAGTATTTTTTGTACACTTCTCCAAGTCAGAAACTGATCTAGAAGAGAAGGCCACAACAAAGAAAAGAACAATATGATTCCTGCCTACAAGGAGCTTAGAGTCTATAGGAACAATGCAATCAGAACAGCATAGACAGAGGTCATTTTAAACAGCTAAAAATTCCATGAAGTTAAAACAGAGAGCATACAATAGGGGGAGTGAGATCAAGGGTGGCCTCAGGTGGGCAGTAACATAGAGCTGAACTGTGATAGATGTCTGAGGAAGTGGGGAATAAAGCCAATGGGAGAAAACAGTCTGGGTTTTAGAAGGGATCAGCATGTGCAAAGGCCCTTTAGAAGGAAAAAGCCCTCTGCAGCTGGTCCCTCTGGCTGCATGACTAGGGAAATTCTCTACAATCACCCTCTTTATGCCTGGGCACAGGCATCACTCACTCAGCGTGTGTCTGGGGCCTCTCAGCCCCAGATTCCCCACAGCACACCCTTACCTGCTCTGGCCAAGGACGGACAAAATGGACCAGAGAACTCACTGCTCTGTGCCATGAAGTAACCTACCCCAAGCCAGGAAAGGGGCATAGACTCAGAGCCCCTTAGGGCAGGAAGGGATGGATAAGTTTCCCAGGCCTGGGCTCCTCACAGAAGGGCCACCACCATAAACCTTTTTAGAATGAATAAATCTTTTTAAGATTGATCATCAGGCCGTGTGTTACTTAAACTTAGGAGCCACAAGTCTCTCTGGGCCTCACATAAGAGTAAAGGGTCAGACTAAACCATGAAGAGTCTTCTAAAACTAGAATTCCATAAAAACCTGTTACCAGAGAGGCTGGTATTCCCATCATTCCTTCTCTGTTACAAACAACATTACATTAACATCACATTGTACCTAATCTTCAAACTAACCTCAATATTACTGGGCAGGACAATAAAATGGCATAAATTTGTGATGCTTAGCCTTAAACTCTTTGAGAAAACAAAATTAACAACAGAATTCTTATACATTATACATTTCCAATGCTGATTTAACAACAAAATCCCTGCTCTCAGTGAATTCACATACTTAAATTTTAAAAAACCACCCACATAGCACTTAAAATATTAGGCATTATTCTAAGCACTTTAAACATCAAACTGCTGATCAACTTTATACGAAATGACAACTGAGCCAGGCATGGTGGCACACGCCTGCTATCCCAGCACTTTGGGAGGCTGACACTGGAAAATCGCAAGTTCAAAGCCAGCCTCAGCAATGGGGAGGCACTAAGCAACCCAGGGAGACTCTGTCTCTAAATAAACACAAAACAGGGCTGGGGGTGTGGCTCAATGGTTGAATAACCCTGAGTTCAATCCCCAGTACCAAAAAAAAGAAATGACAACTGTGCTCATTTAGAATGAAAAGTCCTTTTTAGGAATACAACATTTGTGTAATATCTTCTTCCAAGTAACCTTTCTTTCAAAATAGACAATATGGTCTAGCTGATTACTTTTAGAGCAAGTAGAGAAGGAGCAAGATGAGTTTATAAACATTTTTAGATAATTCCAGGAAATCAATTTGAGCTTCTTACTATGAGCTAAAAACAAAATTTCAATGCTAGAAACAAATTAGCAGGAATCACAAAATATCCTTTTAAAAAAGACTGATTCACTGGGTTCAATTTCCAACTCAAATGAATACAAAGTAGCTTCAAAAATGGGAAGGATAAAGGTAAGCAATCAAAACGTTTTTATGAAAGCAGTGGATTCTTCATCTTATAAAATTCACAGATTTGAAAGAATGTATCTTTCTTTTGGTAATAGAGGATCACCTTTGTGTCTCAATCTGTACATGCTGCTTTATATGCAAAAAAAATGAGAAATTTTGCACATTCCTCAAATTTCTGTAGTTTATCATATTCTTACGCAAGAGACAAGCACATCTGATACTATCTGAATGAGGGAAAGTACAAGAAACAAAACAGATCTGTGAGTGGGAACAGAGCCTAATAGATGGGATATTACAAATATTTTCTAAGATGCAAATTCCAGAAATCTGTCAGAAGATATTGAAACTCTTAATTTTCAAGAATATATTTTGAGCCAGGTGCAGTGGCATACGCCTGTATCCCAGCATTTTGGGAGTCTGAGACAAGAAAATCTCAAGTTTAAAGCCAGCCTCAGTAACGGCGAGGCGCTAAGCAACTCGGTGAGACCCTGTCTCTACATAAAACACAAAATAGGGCTGGGGATGTGGCTCAGTGGTCGAGTGCCCCTGAGTTCAATCCCCGGTACCACACACACAAAAAAGAATATCTTCTAAAATACTGTTATCTGTGCAAACAAAGAACAATTGACTAGACAGACAAAAGAGAAATAAAAACAGACCATGTTAATGTTCACAAATAGAACCATCAGAATGTGATTCTTTTGGCCAAAAGCCACTGCCAAATTTATATGGTAAAAATCAACTAGGTGACAGTTAAAGTCAATGACAAGAATCAAAATAATACATTATAGTAACTGATTATTTTCACTAAAGATACCATCTCTCCTATAACAAGTTATTTTATTTATGTCTTCAAGATATATTTTATGTATGTCTTAAGGAATCAAAGACTTTGATTTCTGAAATAAAAATACAAATAAAATATTAATGAACTAAACTCAGAAAAATGGAAAAGGAAAACGTGTAATTTTGAAAATGTTCTGAAAGTGGCTGCTTAAGTTAAAATTAAGAAATTTTAAGATTACAGACCTTTTTAAAAAAGGCTTTCAGAAGCAGCCGACAATCTTAAGGTTGGTGAGCCTCAGTTTCCCCATCCATTTGCTTGAGAGGAAACATCCTACCAAAGGGTTGGTGAAAGGGTCAGAAAGATCTTTCAGAAAGTCTTCATCAGAGGAGGGCATGATGGCATACACCTGTGATCCCAGCAACTAGGGAGGCTGAGGCAGAAGTATCTTGAGTTCAAGGCCAGCCTCTGCAACTTAGCAAGGCCCTAAGCAACTAGGCAAGACCTTGTCTCAAATTAAAAAATTAAAAGGGCTGGGAATGCAGCTCAGTGATTAAGTACCCTGGGCTCAATCCCTGGTATCCACCACTGCCCTCTCCTCCTCCACAAAAAGTCTTCATGAACTACTAATCTACAATACCTTTTTCAAAAATCAACTTTTTCAAAAAACACTATGGATGTAAAAGTGCTCAGAAAGGCAGAGTGCTAATATGAGCTGTAACCTGCTTGGAAGAGCAAGAGAATAAACAGAGATTCTGAGTGAAAGGCCTGGTCACACATCACAGTCCTTTTTCCTGAGTTTCAGGTGATGCTATAGAGCAATTGTGAGCATGGGCTAGAGTCCTACTGACCTGGATTTGCATCCTGGATCTGCTAGTTGTTGTAATCTTAGGCGAGTTACTTAATATCTCCAAATCTCAATGTTCTCAGTGTAAGCGGGGAGATAAAGATAGCATTTATCCCATAGGGCTGTTAAGAGTTAAATGAACTAATGCATATAAAGTGTCCAACATAGTTTAGCATGCAAGAAGCACAAATATTTTAACCATAATTTCTATTAAACTGATTACAGCTTGATGGAATACAGTTCTAGTCAAGGAGAGGGAACCCTGATATGTACTAAGCATTTGCAGCATCTTACGCTTGTAGCATAAAAAGCATCAGAGGCTTTAGGTGTACAAGTGCCAAGAGTCACACACGTGACTAATTTCTTAGGAACTTGCTCTTTCTGCAGCAGCAGGAAACTGCTTTAAAATGGCCTCCATCTCCAATACCACTTTCTATGGCATTTTAGTACTTTTCATAGTCTAACATCCATCTAGGAGACTAATGTCATTCCAACACATCCATACCTCCAGATACTGAAAAAAAGCATCATTAAAAATGTCACTAAAGTGCCCCAACCTTGTCTGCATTCCAGTTCACAATCAATGCACCACCACACACCATTACTGCAGCAGTGGGGAGAAGCTTCTGGTGACTTCTAGCACAGGTCCACCCTGTATGGGCATGGAAACTTCTTATGGCCTAACACACACACCACGCCAGGGAAACTATCTTTGCCTCTCTTTCTGCCACATCACAGAGGCTTCACACCCACCGAGCCACAGGAATGACTTGCATCTACTGCTCCTGAGACCCCCACTACTTGACTGAGACCTTAGATAATGGTTCGGATGAAAGCATTGCGAGATACTGTAAAAGCTGATGGATTCCAGCCAAAAGGATGACATAATATAAAATACAAAATCTCCTAGTTTTTCCTGTCAGCAAGTCAGAATTACAGCTTGTCTGTATGCCACTCCTGCCACACAGAATAACTCACATCTAACTATAGCAGCCATTCCAGGAATACCCAGAATCGTAAATGCTGCTTCATTTACAATAAACTTCTAGGGATGATCAAACAATCAATGCCAATTCAATGGTTCAGAGCTCTCTGTGCAGCTCCCAATGAGCCCACTTTAGCTGAGAGGAGGTTTCTGATCAAAGTAAATATAGTACTTTGCTTAATTAAAGTCAATAAGTATCTCTCTAAAAGCTACATTGTATCAAAATGCTGAGTTTTCTTTTTATTTTTTCTTCTTTGAAACTAATTACTACTAATACATCTAAAATGTTATTAAAGAGCACAGGATATAAGTTTTAGTGATGGTATCCACATGTCCTTCCCAGGAATCAAAAACATGGAGGCAGAAGTGGCCACTCAACAAGGGGGAAGTGGAAAGAATGGCTTATCTAGACAGTATATGCTTTTTAATCATTCATTCCTAAAATACATATGAAGCACCTGTGCCATCGCAATAAAATTTTGCATTTATACAGCACTTCTATCAATTTAAAAGGGTTCTAACTTCTAAAACTACATTCAAGTCTCACAGCCCCTTTGAAAGATGGGAAGACTTGGCTTTTGGTTTGGTCTGTGACATTATCTGGAAGAGTGAACCTGCTCCTAGCTTGAAGAAATCGAGAAGATACAAAAGACAGAATGGAAGGGCACAGTCATTCAAGGAAAGGACCAGAAGGAAGAGAAATCATGAGGGTGTATGTAACAGGAAGGAGTACGTGGACCAGGAGGGATCATGTAGGAAAATAGTAGAAAGCACGCAAAACTGAAGGAAGGTGCAATTGAGGACAGGGTCTGCATGCTAGCCTCTTCCTGAAGGCAGTCAGATAAACTGCCAATCAGAAAGAGGGCCAGGTTCCAGCCCAGCTTTGCCAGGAAGCAAGCTTCGTAAGCAATTTGAGCTCAAATCCTGCATAACGAAAAAGTATTAGATGATCTATCTCTGTGGCTCCTTACAGATCAGAAACAGTTAGAAGCCTGGGTCTGGAGTCATCCTGACCTGGGTTCAGGTCTCAGCTCTAACACTGTATGTGCTGTTGTTCCCTCTGGAGATAGCTCTCATTCTCCCTTCAATGTGTATTCTGTGATTGACCCTAAAGGTGTCTCTCTTGAGATTACCCCCCTCCTTTGAAGGTGTATCTACTTTCCTAAAGAAACTCTCTATGGGGAGTGGGGGGACACATTCTGTGTGACATTAGGCAAGTTTCTTAACCTGAGATTCTGTTCCCAATGTAAAATGGTAAAAGTATCTACTGCATAGGTTGTTGTGATGACTCAAGATCTCCCCAAACTCTTACACTAAAATAAAAAGCTTAGCCAATTAGATCAGCTGTGAGTACACAAGGTTTTTAAAACCCTTTAGATTTAAGAAAAACGAAACGAAACAAATCAACCCTAACATACAAATGTTTGAAACCACATTATGCTGCACTCTAACACAATTCTTCATTAACCTGAACTTCCAAAATGTCTTAATGCAAAGACATAGAATCTATTAGAAAGGTGCCCTCTGACAAAGCTTGAAGGTAACCATAATTTAAAGAAACAATACTGAGTCCCCTCCCCTAAGTCCTTGTAACTTGTGCTAATTTATTTGTGTGTCTACACATATCCACCTATTCCCTCTCTTCTGGCTATGTAGGAATGTCTATTTAGGCAGAAATCCATCTAACATGGTTCCTGTAACTCAAACCACTCAGGTTCTCAGATGAAAAAAAAAAAAAATCAGAAATTAACTCTGCTTACCTTGGGATAAAAGTGAGTTTAAGGGAAATGGCCTGCTGGGAACATCATTGCTAGCACCATCACCACTGGTCACCAAATGTCACAACTGGACTCCTGATTCTGTGGCTACCGGGAATGACCTCAAGTTTCCCCCATGTACGTGGCACTATTCCCTCCAGATTCAAAGTCTTCTGGAAAGGAGGAATCCAAGGGGCCAAACCCAGTTCTCCCCTAGTCAGGCATCCACACCTCCTTCCACACCACTCAAAAAAAGGAAGGGGGTTCAGGTGCTAGTCAACACCCTAAGTGGAACAGGTTCCTTCTGGTCTATATCCCAAAGGAGTTGTGCTACTGCCTCAAATTATAAGTGAAATTGTGTAAGGAGAAAAAGAGTAAGAGGAAATCTCAAGAACTGTTTCCTTATACTTCTTGTCAGCCAAGAAACTACAACCTGTTTCTGTGGTTAGCTTTGAAATGGCACCTCCAACAATGGCTTCACTCGCTGAGGCTTTGCTCTTAAACTGTATGCAGAGCTCTGCAAGATGAGTACCGCACGCAGCCTGCACAAGGCAGCAATATCAGGGTAGAGCCAGAGCAGCTGGTCAGCACTTCTCCAGAATCACAGAGAATCCTCTCATTCTCCCTTCCATTATTCCCAGTTTCCTCCAGCTCCCACCAAGAATTCAGGAGGGCCTACACATAACAACGTGATATCCCAGGACACTATGCTGACAGCCATGCTTTAATATAGCCTTTCGATTTTTTTTGGTCTATGATTCAAAGTAAGAAATATATTTTAGAGTACACATGCGTGTTTGTGACATGTAAGTTTTACAAAAAGATACTTGTCATTACTGTTGCAATTCACTGTTTCCCGTTACATACTATTTTCTTCTATTTAATATACGTTTAAGTGCTAAAGAAAACCCACAAAATAGATTTCACAGCCCACAGATAAATAATAGGTCACAGTTTGGAAAACACTGGCTTATTAACAGACTCAACAAAATTAGCGATAAAATGTACCTTATTTTCACTGTTTTTATTCAATGCATATACATTCCCCAACTGAATATGAAATAATGAGATGTATTTCATCAGGAATTCCTTTGTTTACCAACAGATCCCACAATGTGTAGTTTAAGATGGCTCACTGCACAGGACTAGACTGAGTTCTGCCATACAATGGCACTCAGTCTTTACTTCACAATGCAGTTTCTCCTCTCAGAAGGTTTTTCAATTGGTTATCTTCTAGATCCATATAATGGAGCCACTGATATCTAGAACAAGTAGAAACTGTACCCATAAAACACAGAAGACCCACATTTTAAATTCTGCTAATAATTACTATTCTTAAACACAATTAATTCCCAGTCCCCAGTTTCCACCTATATGATAACCTCTCTCAGTGATCCTTCACAGAACATGAATAATTTAAAACCCAATCTGCTTACTTTGCATCTACGCAAAATTTTCAATGTATTTCATGGAAATAACCATTGTAAATGCAGAGAAGAGTTCAGTGTATGGCCATCACTGGACATTTAAGGGTGAGATCTATCCCAAGTCTTAGAGATTTAGATGGTAGGTGTATCAAAAATTACGTTAGGGGTTTTTATGTGTATGTCTCTACCAATTAATCAACTGAAAAAGGTGATCAAGTGCAGTTATTCTTAAAGACAAATATTCACTTTCCACTCTGCAAATAAGAAAGCAGAGCCTCAATGAGACCCTTTTACTCCCTGGAAATGAAGTCCCAAACAGGTCCATAGCATGTCTACCTTTATAATTCTTTTATCAAATGACTCTTTCTAATAGACAATAATGGAATTTGGCAAAATTGGCATCTGTTTCATTCCTTGTACCAAACTATAACTAGTCTTCTTTTATTCCATTTAATTTTTCTGTTTTCTTTTTTTTTCGGGGGGAGTGACAAGGGGAGGAGATGGTACAGACTCCAATCATGAAGCTTCTCTCTCCTTTCTAGAGAACAACGCGTAGGAAGAGGAAGGAAGGATAACTTGCTAAGACTACTTAATTAGTGGAGACAAACATGGTAGCATGAAATGACTAACTGAGCTAAATGTAACAACTAGGAGAAACAACTCATTTGTTCCTAGACAGCATCAAATAAGTAAAACAAACAAACTCACTGTGTAAAGCCTACAAGGCACAGTTCAATGGGAAAGAAAGAATGCAAGAAAAGACACACACCAAAGAAGAGTTAGTACCCTCAGAATGTGACAAGGTGATCATCATATGTAACTGTCTGCCATATACAGGACACACAAAGCAAAGGAGTGTATGCTGAGAATGGTATAAGAGTAGGGGGCTGGTGCAGTTGGTTTAATCCAGAAGACTTCAAGGAAAACCAGTATGGTGGAGCTAAAGATTCAAGTGAAGAATTACCTTGGCTCTGCTACTCAGCAGTGGGGTTCAGAAATTTTTAACTTTCTGTTACTGTTTTCTCATCAGCAAATAAGGATGACTGAAATTATTTTACAGGATTGTTTTAAACTCTGAGAAAAGATAGACAGATCAATCGATCTAGAATAACACCTAGCCCACAGAAGGCACACAACACCATGACTACCACAGAGAAGGTAGGATGGGAACAGGGCCTCTGGGGATGGAAGAATACAAAAATGAAATGAGAATGGAAGCTGAATGCAAGGAATATCCCAAAAAACAGATTATGAAGAGCAAAAGAAGGAAAGGAGGAGTATAAAACCCTTGACAGGAGACTAAACAGAAGGTATATGTAGAACAGACAGAGATGAGGTGAGAGAGAGAGGACATGTGTCTCCTAAGAAGTCTGGACTTTCCCTTAAAGAGATGTTGCCTAAGGAAAGTTCAACTCCCTGACTCACATGAATTCCTCAGAAACAAAAAGTCCCACGTGTGTGCTTGTGTGGTGTTGGGGTAGGGACCCTCAGATAGTAGTTGACAGGGAAGGCATGGGCACATTATGCTTGAAACTCAACTGTGTAAAAAATAACATCCTTTTTTTCCAATATTTTAAAAGCATTAATTAGTCCTGGGCTAGATAAAAGGGCACTGTGTACTGAGTTCCCCCTGCCCCCAGTGCCAGAGTGAATATCCCAGGACAATAAAAGCTAACTAGGCAAACAGCCTCAAATATTCCCGTGGATGAGAATATTCATTTGGGGGATCTATGCCTTCAACCCACCCTACTATCCACACACAAACACACACACAGAAGGAACTTCTTTTAAAAAATAAACATGTAAGAAGCTAAAGATTTTCTGTGAATCATAATGGGAATTAGTCAGAAAAAACTTTCCCAAGCTTTTGTCCTGGCTGAGGAACCTGACTAGGTCGATTACTAACAGCACTGTGGGCATTAACATTCTGCTGCACGTGATTCAACCTCCTCCACTGGTACAGTCAGAGGGAGGAGTTCACAGGGTTGCTCTTGGAAGTCACTCAGAGCTATTTTTGTAACATCTTGTCCTTGGATAAAAGGGAATGCAGAGGCAGAAATCAGAGGCCAGGAGGCCATCCAGTACTTAGCAGAGTTTTTTCCACAGCTCTGATTCCCTACTATCCAGAATTCAGCCTTCTGGATAACTGATTGGTATCTATGTGTTCCAGGGATCTGAAGACAGCAAAATGTGCAAAAATCATGTTGAATGGAATCATATCTACCTTTGATGATTCAGAAGACCTTCTCAGTCCTTCTTATTAGATCATAATTTTGACCAATTTTCATTTCACCAAACTGTGAGGGGTAGAATTGGGTGAATGGAGAGTTCACTTAGTGGAACTTAGAAAAACCAGCTCCCTTATAGTATCATCCAGTTAAACAGCATGTAGGAGCTTTGCACAAGTGTTTTACCAGCTCACCAAGCTCTCTGACATGAGCCCACCCAAGTGCTATCTCAGCATTTCTGATTCTGGCTGAAGCTGTGCTTATGTCATGCATTCCAGCTGTCTAACATGGTTAATAACTATGTGGCATAAACCCAAGTCGTTAGATGCCAAATCTCATGGCTCCCACCATGCCACCAAAATAAATATTATGAAGACACCTCCACCTTTTTGTCTTTCTCTAAATAAAAAATAAACAAAAAAGTAAAGTCAGCTCAACAGTTTATGTCCACTGACCAACATAAAACCAATAAATATAATTATGTTTTATATTTTGTATGTTTCATATTTTACAAAGCACTTTGAATACATGATCTCAATCATCTCAATGTTTGAAGTATCATTCTTATTTTACTCATAAGTAAACTAAGCCTTAAAATACTAAGCAAGAAGCTGGTTGGGGTGGCATGTGCTTGTTGTAATCCCAGTGACTCAGGACACTGAGGCAGGATCACAAGTTCAAAGCCAGCCTCAGCAACTTAGTGAGGCCTTAAGCAACTTAGTAAGACCCTGTCTCAAAATAAAAAGGGCTAGTGGTTAAGCACCCTTGGGTTCAACCCCTAGCACCAAAAATACATACATACATGCATACATACACTACTAAGTAATTTGTGAAAGGTTACATGTATTTATTAACTACAACTCAAATCTAACTCATAAGGAAGCAAAAGAAATGGAAATAATTAAAGAAAAGGGCAAATGAGCATGATGGCATTTCAAAAAATTAAAACAGCAGACCATTTTCTATCTGTCCAAGGAAAGTAGGTGTAGTCTGTTTTTATATAAATATAAGCCTAGATTAGGCAAAGGTACAAATTACTATCACCTTCAAAATATAGATGTTATTTATGTTTTTTTCTTTTTTGGGGGGCAGTAGTACTGGAGATTTGAACTCAGGGGCACTTAACCACTGAACCACAACCTCAGGTCTTTTTATCTTATTTTTAGAGACCGAGTCTCACTAAGTTGCTGAGGCGGTTTCAAACTTGCAATTCTCCTGCCTCAGCCTCCCAAGCTGCTGGGATTACAGCATCCACCCGGCCAGTTGTTATTTAAATATATACTTTGAACACTATAGAAAGATATCAATGAAGAGCAGTATCATTGAATAGCACTACTGCCCAGAAGTAGTCACTATTAAGTTTTCAGTACAACTTTTCATTGTCCCTTCAGGCCAATTTGAACTTAAAAATCTTCATATATTTTGACTCAGCAATGCCATAATATAATAATGAAAAAAGTGGGGCTGGGGCTGTAGCTCAGAGGTAGAGCGCTTGCCTAGCACTGGGTTCGATCCTCAGCACCATGTATAAATAATAAATGAATAAAATAAAAAGATCCATCAACATCTTAAAAAATGTTTAAAAAAATAATGAAAAAAGTGTTACAAAATAGCATGAATAGGATGATCCTGTGTTCCACAGACACACATGTAATTCTCAACAGAGGAATAAACTGCAGGGCAGAAGAAGGCATTACAAGAATAAGTACCTATGCTAATAATGGTTATTGCAAGGTGCTTTTGATATTGATGGTTACTTCGTTTTGCACACTTTTTAAGATTCTGCAAGTATTCTGCAATAAATATGTGTTAGTACTCTAATGAGAAGGGGAAAAAGAGATTCCCAGACTACACAGGGAAACAGGACGGGGAAGGAGTTTCAGAAAAGCCGATTGCTATCCATTATGTAAGTCATTCAATGGAACTCAGTCCACCTGCTGCAACAGCTCAAGAGTTACAACAACTCAAAGCTATGAAAAGACATGACAAGGCACAATATCAGTATTTTCCAATGAATAGTAGAGATATTAAACATAATGACTTCAGAGGAGAAAGAGATCATTTTGTTTTGGAATGATTCCAAAGGAGTCATGATTTCAAGATCTGGGCAGGTAAAGAAGAGAAGTGAGATCCATTACAAGTAAAAAGATAAAGGCAGGATCAAGGACTGTGGCATAAAACCATATGTGTATTTTGGTGACTATAGGCAAAAGACAAGCATTTCATGAAGAGAAAAAGACAAGCCTTAGGAGGCAGCATGGGGTCAAACTGATGAGACAACAGTGCAGTGGATAGGTCTGTCATATGGACAGACTGCTGACACATCCAACTGGGAAACAATCCTTATTCATGAAAACTTTGTATCTCAATCTACTTGTATCCTAAATGACAGCCCTTGTCTCCTGAAACATTCCTGTCCTCCTCATAAGTCTCTATTCCAGTTTCCACATGCAGTTAGCATATTTCTAAGGTACAAATCTGAACATCTTATGCACTCTCTTCAACATCTTTATTTCCTACTCTTAGGACAGATGGCTTGCAAGGCACTTTTGATCCACCTCTCCTGGTTTATCACCACTTGTAACCTGGACTCCAGATGTACTCAATTATTCACAGTTCCTAGAATCCAGAACAACTGTGTCCTCCAAACTTTTGCTGATCCAATCTTCAATGCACAGTTCAAGCATCATCTCCTCTATCAAGGGTGTCGTACTTGTCCAATGGACCAAGTCAAAGCATCCAGAGCATCCTGTGCTCACCTTTAGAGCAATGCTTCTAATCCTGCTCTGTAACTGCAGAACTGTCTGTCTTCTCCACTGAGGAAAAAAACCGTAGCTATTACTTGGGTATACAACAGTACCTGAGGCACAGCCAATATTTAATAAGTGTGTGTAAAAGGGATAAAAGCCTAAACATTCCTTCGTCCAGGATGCCTCCCCTGACTATTCCCACTTCCCTCAGAAGTATTTGCTTAACCATGCAGATACTGTATGCCAGTCTGTACTTACAAAACTTTTACAATACTAAGAAGTTACATGCCTAACTAGACTGGAGGAGCTATTTAAGTTCTTATTTTATATTCTCTATCATCATGGTACTAGTGAGAGGGCCCACAGGCTTTCTCACTTTCTAACCATGCCCTGAGACTTCCCAATGTGCCAAGATTTGCCTAGCCCTGGAATGAGAACAACTCCCCCACACACACAAAAAAGTCTATTATTATAATTTGTCAAGTCAATTTAGTTTAGCCAGAAGATGAAGAAAACTCAAGCTCAGGTAGATATAGACCAGATGTTTCTGTTACAGAAGAATCAAGGATTAATTGTGAGCCCAAAGTTAACACACAGTTTTCAAGTATTCTCTTAAAATTATATTGCCCTGCCAGATGCAGTGGCACATGCCTGTAATCCCAGTGATGCAAGAGACTGAGGCAGAAGGCACAAGTTCAAAGCCAGCCCCAGCAACTTAACAGAGCCTTGAGCAATTTAGTGAGATTCTGTCTCAAAAAATAAAAAGGGATAGGGATGTGAGTCAGTGGTTAAGTGCCCCTGGGTTCAATCCCTGGTACCCTCTCCCCCCAAAAAATGCTCTTATCCCTATAAGAGAGATTCATAGTTTTGTTTTGTTTTTCTTTTTTTACAGTGTACAATTCAGCTAAGCATGGTGGTGCCCACTTGTGATCCCAGCAACCCAGGAGGTTAAAGGAAGAGGATCACAAGTTCAAAGCCAGCGTCAGCAACTTAGCAAGGTCCTGTCTCAAAATAAAAAATAAAAAGGGATGGGGATATGGCTCAGTGATTAAGCACCCCTGGATTCAATCCTTGGTATTAAAAAAAAAAACCCCACATACAATTCAGTGGCTTTTAATGTAATCACACAGTTGGGTAACCAATTTTTATCACCATCACCCCTCCAAAGAAACCCCATGCCCCTCACTGGTCACTCTCCATCCTTCCCTACTACACATCCTGGTAACCTTTAATATAGTTGCCTATTCTAGACATTTCACATAAATGGCATCATACAATATGAACCAGTATATCTTCAGGTTCACCCTTGTTGGAGCATGTATTAGTACTTCATTTCTATGGCTGAACATATTCTATGTATGCAGGCATTTACATTTTTAAAAATCATTTTACAGAAATAAAATGTGTAAAGATACTCCTTGGCCTTAAAAAATTACCATAGAAAACCAAACAGTATTACCAGGAGTATTCTTTACCACAGTTTTCTCATTGAATCCTAACAACTTTGTGAGGTCCGCAGGTCTTCACTTCTTCAAATGAGGAAACTGAGTCTTGGGGAGATTATGTAATTTGCCAAATGTCAATGTAGCTGATAATCAATAAAACCAGAATTGTCAATAGACTTTGCTTCCTTGGGTACTCTCAGTGGTAGAATTCTGTTATTTTTGCCATACTTAAAGACAGAGAGCAGCATCTCCCTTTCAATCAGCTGACAAAAGCCAGACAAAATTTCAACCCCTTATCTATCACTCTTAATAGTTACTGAAAAACTCCTTTGTACCATGCCCCTGTGTACAAGGAGCTGAGGTATAACATAAACATTGAAGATATATAATGCCTTTATTCATGGTTTGCTTTTATTTTCTTGTATTATATCATGCTAAAATGGGAGAGACTTGAGAACACTTAAATGAAGAGAAAAAAAGGAGAATATATGAGAGGCAAAAGGATATTCTACCTATCAACTGTCAGAAGATGCAAAAAAGGGATATCAAATGCCAATTAAGAGGCTCGTGGCAAGCTGGTGGCAGAGACTGCTGGCGGTGTGCCATTATCCTTCCTCTCCTTTTTCAACAGTAATTTTTAGCAGTGCACAAAGATGTTCAGAGTAATGAGTACAACTGTCAGTCTCCCTTGAAGAAAAATGAAGCCACATGAGTAAGTTATGACCAAAGGATAGAAAGAAAAGTGTCATATGGCAACTTCTTTCCTGGAGTTTAGCATATGGCATCTTTTTCGTAAACCCTTCCCAGATCTACAGCCTTGACTATGAATGTTGCCAACTTGGATGAAGAGGACAAGGGCCATACCCAAAGTATGTATCGAAAGGATGGCATCATGTGGGTTCAAGGAGCAGAAGTATTTATGGCCACATAGTGTTGGCCACATTCCTCCATTTTTGTGGTATATATCACATTAATTTACCATTTTAACCATGTTTATGTGTATAATTCATTGGCAATAAGCACATTCACAATGCTATATAACTTTCACCACTACCCTTTTCCAGAATTACTTAATCATCCCAAACAGAAACTCTGTACCCATTAAACAATAACTTTTTTCTTTCCTCAGGTTACCTCTACTTGAATTTCACTACTCCAAATAACTCATCTAAGTGGAATCATACAAATTTATTTTGTGTATCTGACTTATTTCATTTGGCATAATGTTTTCAAGGTTCATCCATACTGAAGCATGATATGAATTTCATTCTTTTTTATCAATGCATAATATTCCATTGTATCTTATCATACTTCATTCATCTGCTGGTAGGCACACTGAGATTTCTAACTTTTTGCTACTGTGAATAATGCTGCTAGGAACATTGGTATACTATTACCTGCCTCAGTTCTTTGGGGTATATCTCTATGAGTCAACTTGTTGGATCATATGCTAATTCTATGTTTAATTTGAGGGGGAACAGCCACACTGTTTTCCACAGTAACTATACCATTTTACAGGTCCACTAGCAATGCACAAGGTTTGCAATTTCTTTCTTTATAAGCTCATCGGTAATAGTAACTTTCCATTTTGTTTTTGCTACTTGTTTTGGTTTTTAAATAACAGCCACCCTATTGATATTCCTCTCACTTTCACAGAGGCAAGAAGACCTCTGTTCTTGTTTAATTTACTATCATTGTGGAGTTTTCATCATATCCAACCAAGTTAGTCCTAACACACACACAAGTACCTGACCAAAGTGGTGGTTAAAATAACAACTCTTCCAGAGAGAAGGCAGAGATGGACATGAATATATCCAATGTTCAAGAAAATCTGTATATGTTTTACTACTAGCTCCAAAACTCATCACAGGCAGTAAGCCACCTGTAAAGAAAGCAGCTTTCATGGACTGGGGGTACACAGAACAAAGCAGATGTTAAATAATGAAATTTAGAAATGGGTATATCCTCAGAACCTGGTCAGGGTGAGCTGCTAATATCAATGGACTGATGAGAAATACTAGGATTAGTGGAGGCCAGGAATCCTAGGGGTTAAGTGCACCTAGGTCCTAATTCTGGGTTTAGCATTAGGAGATATACTAACCTAAGCATGTTTCTAAAACTCTGAGCCTCAGTTCTTTTGCTTGTAAAATGGGAACAACACTAACTTACCTTATATTGATAATATCATAATGTCCTTGCCAGGGAGGAAAGGACTATGTAGTAGCCATGGTGACCATAACTCTAAATGATACCTCTTGTCCTGAAAGTTATGTTAACACAACACACTTGTGTTCTAAACCACACAGCTGACTCAGGCAGAAACCATGTAAAATATAGCTCTGTCCCACAGATGAACACAATCAAGATCTAATCTGCGTTCTCTCCATGGCACATCCCAGGCTCTTGAGAAAGTCACCAACTTGACTATAAGTTCCTTGAGGGTACAGACAGAATCATCTCTTCTCTGCAGCCTCTAAGTACAGCTGGAACCTAACAGGCATTTGGTTAACAGTATATACTGAGACACTGTCACATGCCAGCCATTATACTAGTTGCTATGCTTATAAGAAGGAACAAGCATACATTTCTCCCCACATTGTTACCAACATTTATTGTTGTCTGTGATCTTGATAGTTGCCATTCTGACTGAGGTAGGATGAAATCTACAATAGCTTTAATTTGCATTTCTAATTGCTAAAGATTTTGAACATTTTTTCATATATTTGTTGATCAATTGTGTTTCTTCTTCTGTGAAGTGTCTGTTCAGTTCCTTAGCCCATTTATTGATTGGATTATATTGGGTTTTTTGGTGTTAAGTTTTTTGAGTTCCTTATATATCCTAGACATTAATGCTCTGAGGTGCGTGTGGTAAAGATTTTTTCCCATTCTGTAGGCTCTCTTCACATTATTGTTTCCTTTGCTGAGAAAAAGCTTTTTAGTTTGAATCCATCCCATTTTTTAAAAATATTTTTTTAGTTGTCAATGGATCTTTATTTTATTTATTTATATGCAGTGCTGAGAACTGAACCCAGTGCCTCACACATGCTTGGCAAGTGTTCTGCCACTGAGCCACAACCCCAGCCCCCATCACATTTTTTGATTCCTGATTTTACTTCTTGCACTTTAGGAATCTTGTTAAGCAAGTCAGATCCTAGGAATGATATGGTGGAGATTTGGGGGGAAAGGTACACTGATATATTGTTGGTGGGAATGCAAACTGGTGCAACCATTATGGAAAGCAGTATGAATATTTCTCAGAAAACCTGGAATGAAACCACCAATTGATCCAGCTATCCCGCTCCACGGTTTATACTCAAAGGACTTAAAAATCAGCATATTACAGTGATGCAGCCACATCAATATTTATAGCAGCTCAACTCACAATAGCTAAACTATGGAACCAACCTAGGTGTCCTTCAATGGATGAATGGACAAAGAAAATGTGATACACACACAATGGAATATTACTCAGCCTTAAAGAAGAATAAAATTGGGGCATTTGCCAGTAAATGGATGGAGCTGGACAATATCATGCTAAGCGAAATAAGCCAATCTCAAAAAAACCAAAGGCCAAATATTTTCTCTGATATGCAGATGCTAATTCACAGTAAGAAGGTTAAGGCTAGGGAAGAATAGAGTTACTTTACATTAGGTAGAAGGAATGAGGGGAGGGGAGGGGAGAGGATATGGAGTAGAAAGGATAGTAGAATGAATCAGATACCCTATGTACATATATAACTATACGACTGGTAGGATTCCACATCATGTACAACCAGGAGAATGAGAAATTATACTTCATCTATGTATGATGTATCAAAGTACATTCTGTCATGTATAACTAATTAGATCAAATTCTTAAAAAAGGAACAAGACAGAAATTTAAAATGCAAACAGATATAACTTTTAAAAGCCAGCAGTGACATTAGTGATAAATTCATTGAACGTACTCACTTTATAAATAATGACACAGACCAAGAGAAACAAAGTATCACACTCAATTTACATGTAAGGACTAAATTAGAGCTGCATTCCTAAGCCATATTTTCTGGAACCTTTTGTACTTCTGGGCAATAATAATATATGCATATTCCCTCAAAAAGGCAGAGAGGAGAAGGAAAATGGGGGCCCCTAGTGAAATAAACTGAAACTGGTCAAAGTTAAGTAATTATTTTTTTAAATTATTTTTAAAATGTTTTTATTTGTGCATTATAAGTATAAATAGTGGGATTTTTGTTACATATTCATACATGCACACAATATAACAATATAATTTGATCAAGTTAAATAATTTTTGACACCAAGAGCTCTCAAACCTTTGATGTTAGTAAGTATAGAACATCTAACTTTTGTAAAATTGTTTTACCAAGGGATTTTTTTTCACTCCATTTTTATTGGTTCATTATAGTTGAACACAATGATAGGATCTGTTATTAGAACAGGGCATATTTGTACATGCACACAATATAACAATATAATTTGGCCAATATCACTCCCAAGCACTCCCCTCCTCCCCCACACCTCTCACCTCTGGTCCCTTTCCTCTACTGATCTCCCTTTGATTTTCAGAAGATTCCCCACCCCCACGTCAATACCTTGCTTTTCTTATTCCTCTCTAGCTTCCACATATGAGAGAAGACATATGGCTCCTTCACCTTCTGAATTTGACTTATTTCACTTAACATAATGGTCTCTAGTTCCATCCACTTTCCTCCAAACACCATCATTTCATTTTTCTTTATGGCTGGATAAAACTCCATTGTATATATATACACCACATTGTCTTTAAACATTCATCCCTTAATGGACACCTAGCTGGTTCTATAGTTTGGCTATTTTGAATTGTGCTGCTATAAACATGGGTATACATGTATCACTACAGTATGATGACTTTAATTCTTCAGGATAAATACCAAAGAGTGGTATTATTGGATCATATGGCAGTTCCATGACTAGTCTTTTGAGGAACCTCCATACTGATTTTCAAGGGACTTCGTTTTGATGGACTGTATATATTTGATAAAAATCTGAATCAGACAATCTCTACATTCTCTTTTATTCATCAAGTTCTATAAATTTATCTGACATCATCATCTCAGAAGGCTTTCTTTCCTGGGTAGATGAAGAAACAGAAGACTCCAGAAACAGCATTTGTTCATGCATTCATTCATATATTCACATTTCCCCCCTCCCCTCACTCTCACACCCACACCCTAAAATTGGATAGAAATGGACAGACAAAAGCATGAGGATAAAATCTAGTGTTTCAGTATAACCAGAAAAGACTTTTTAAAGTATTCATAAAAATGGGGAAGAACAGGGCATTTTTACAATGTTACCTCAAGCAGATATTCTGGAAAATAATGCCTGGGAAAAGTTATATTTACCTATTACTCAATAACCGAAACACTTGGGGGAAATCCTTGCAATTTTGGTAACAGCAGGTAGGCACAAAAAAAATAACCCAAGGAGAAAGAGAAAATAACAGTCATTGGGGGCACAGTGGTGGCTCCGTTCCCTAGCTCCCTCCCAAATGCTCCTCTGACTCTATTAGCCAAGGCTTACTTGTTTTTTTCCCCTTCAACCCACTTGATTTTCCTGTTTTCATCCCAATCTTTTTGCAAGTCTTCTCTTCTTACCATGTGATTGGTTGAGTTATATGACACACTGGCAGCTGGCCACAGAGTCTTCCCAGAACAAAGCCCCCTTTTCAGGAAACCCCACCTCCTTCCCAGTGCGGGAAGATGACAGAGAAGGGGCAGAGAGTGAGAACGTGGTAAGTACAAACAGCTTACCAAGACTTGGGAGCCCAAGCAGACATCTGCTTGCAAAAACAGACACCACCAACTATACCCAATTCACACTTAGTACACATACATATTTTTATGAAAGTACTTCTAGCTATATGTTAAATATCATTGTTAAATTTTTTTAATATTATTGTTAACAGTAATAAAGCCCATAGTTCCTTCAGGTATATATTTTCTTACACTAAAATACAAAAATAACAATACTGAAAACAAAATATTGTGTAGTAGAGTTAAATTGTTAAACTTAACCAATACTTGTTAAATTTCCCAATCTTCCCACCCCCATCTGCTTTTCCCTAAGTTGCACAACCTATATACTAGAAATGTTCCCTACATATGAAAGCAGTTGCCCCCAACTGGACGATTTTAGTGCTACCTATAATGCTAACAATGTCCAACTTTATATATCAGAACTCAGATCTCAAATATCCAACTGTCCCTTCAACATGTCTACTTGGAGTTTACTAGGCATTTAAGCATCCCCTGTACAAGTAGCAACACATGATCCCAGCCACACCACCACATGCCTCCTCCCTCCCCCGCAGTAGTCACTATCTCAAATGCCAGTATTAACCACAGTGTTTGAGCAAAACCTCCAAAGGTCAGTCTCCACAGTCTCTTTCTCTATTCTCATGTCTAAACTATCATTCATTCTATCAGACTTAGCTTCAAAATATGCCCCATATTCAACATTCTTCTCCATTTCTATTGCTACCATTCTACTCTCAGTCGCCATCATCATCATCTCAACAGAAGCACCCAAAACGCAGAGGCTGTGTCAATTTTATTCTCTGTTGTATCTGAAGTATCTGATACACAGTAAATATTCAATAAATGGTGAAGAATATGTGAATATTGACTCAGAGAGGTGTTAGTTAGTTCCTCAAACTAAGGAAATGGCAAAAGCCAGGTCTCGAACCCCTTTCTCCAGATATCTAGGGAAGGACTGTTTCTACCTCTCCACACCAACTCTTGAAGCTTATTTGTTCTTCCTCCTCCTCTGACCATCCTCCTCAAATGCACACATGCAAAACTTCTCTTCTGATAGACTTCTGCACTAGGCAATGCGGAAATGCAAACTAGGGAGTGGAATTAGCTATGAAACTAAGGACATGAAACTTTTCAGTAACAATTTTATAAGTGCATCTGTTCATGTAAAAATCATATTTTCAAAATGAGAAATTAATAAAAATAATGGCAGAGAGGGCTAATGAAATGCTTCTGCAGCCTAAACCCAATTCTAAACTGAAAAAATCAGAATATAGGACTGGAAGAGGGGGCATTTGGAAGAAGAGATAGTCCCGTGTATTTTACCTGAATGCACTTATACATTCCTCCTGGAGTGCCCAAAGAAAGAATACCTATTAAAAAGTGAAAAGGTTGGGTTCTGATTTTCTGAAAGAAAGAACAATATTATTCTACCACAATGAATATCTTGGCTTTTTCCAGGCCTTTAGCAAAGTGGAATTTAGGAAAAGTTCTGAACCCATTACAGACTACCACAATAAACTTCTCTCTGAGTCCCTGGTTTCTCAGATACAGTAAGAACATACACATAAAATGTGTTAAGAATGCACTCCCGGAGCTGGGGTTGTGGCTCAGTGGTACAGTGCTTGCCTCACACATGTGAGGCACTGGGTTCGATCCTCAGCACCACATAAAAAATAAATAAAGGTATTGTGTTCATCTACAACTTAAAAAAAGAAATCATTTTTTAAAAACAGAATGCACTCCCGGCCCTAACATGCTGAGATCCCCCTGATTTTGTAGAACTGAGTCCCACAGAAAATATAGGAGTTACCTCCAAGTGCAATCAAATATACAAGTGACATGTACACGTGTCCCTTTACTGTCAGGTAATAAAGATTACAAAAAAGCTAGGAAGAGAGCTCACACGAAAATTTTAGTTGTTTATTAAAACAATTATGAAGGTTTCTCTGCTATTCCGTTAGCCTAAATTTTTCTAAATCAGATTTTTCTAGTTTGGAACTTGAGACATGCTCAAAATTATTTGGCATTGTACCATCTGTCCAAAAATGAAAGTGATAAAGAAAAAGAACAGAGATGGTGTATTGATGTCCTCAACGGGAAAAAAAAAAAAATTCAGACATCTTAGCAATGTCCACTTATGGGCTGGGATTGTAGCTCAGTGGTAGAGCGCTTGCCTCGCATGCGTGAGGCCCTGGGTTCGATCCTCAGCACCACATACAAAGCAATAAAATAAAGACATTGTGTCCATCTACAACTAAAAAAAAATAATAATAATTAAAAAAAAAAAAGAAATGTCCATTTATCTCTAAGTATTGGTTATGTGAGGAGAAATCAAGTCAGTAGTAGTGGTTAAGTTAAAACATCAGTGTACCACAGGGCACACTAATCCCAGTTACTCTGGAAGCTGAGGCAGAAAGATTGCAAGTTCCAGGCCAGCCTCAACAACTTAGCAAGACCCTATCGCAAAATAAAAAATAAAAAGGGCTAGGAATGTAGCTCAGACGTAGAGGCATTTGCCTGGCATGCACAAGGCCCTGGGCTCAGTCCCCAGCTGCAAAACAAAACACTTCAATGTCCTAATCACAAATACGTTCTATCACATTCTTATACATAAAGCCTCTAGTAAGCCAAATAAGGTTAATTTCTCTAGTCCTTATTCTCATGTTGGTGATTCTCTCAAAATGACATTTGGATTTGGTTGTATCCTTATTAAACTCAACAGGATAGGGGTTACTCTATTGAGCTACCATTTTTTGGTATACTATTCCTTTTTATGTATTCTATTGCTCAAGCCTTCAACATATTCAGACAAGTCTTCTTTCTCATTTGTTCCAATTAGTAAAAGTTCTACTTTGAAATTTTTTTTTAAGTTAACTACATTTTGCTTAAATTAGTGCATTTGAGAGAAGGTCCCAAAGACCCTACACAGCACAGAAGCAGGCTGTTAACATTCCTATCTTGCTCAGTCTTCAGGTTTTATTCCTTTTACTAGCAAAATGCAACCTGAATGATTTTAATCAGACATTCAAATTGCTACATTTTATTCTAAGTCTGTTAAAACAAAAGCATATGCCCAGTCTTTAGAAAATAATATATTGTGCATATATTCATAGCAAACATATAGACACACCTTGTTAAAGTAAACATTCAGGGTACACTGTTATTTGCAAATATAACCTCTATGCGTAGGAGAGGTTGTGTACTTAGAGATGGTCTTTCTCCAGCCCCCAAGGCAAACAAGTACTGAATTCCCAAACAAGGTCACAGGCTGCACAAAACTCTATCATCAAAAGCTCAGACCACTAAAACATTACCACACTTAAGAGACATAGAATAAGGGGTAACAACCTAACAGATAAATAAACCTAATAGATAAAATGACTGTTCAGTATGTGAATGAATAAATGAACAATAAATAAAGGGCATAAAACCTCAGCTCACACTGCTACCGTTGGGTAGCCTCTTGCTATCTACTACCACATTTTCATTTCTCTGCCTATCAAACTATCAGAATGTAATATAAGGCATTCCAATCAAATGTAATGCTTTGTTTTCTTTCAGCCTCACAGCTCATATCTAGTGGTATACTTCTTTTACAAGTTTTCAAATAAATCATTAATAGGGTTTGCTTCTCACAGGAGCCACTTACAGGTAAGCTGGTACACCCACACCACTTTGGTCTGCAGTGATCAGGAAGAGAGGGTCTCAGAGGCTGAAGCAATAGCAGGCAGGTGGGGGCAAAGTAGGGTTTAGTGGAGGAGAGAAGGAAACTGGCTGGCAATCGGATACACAAGTTTTAGGATATAAGGAATGAGGACAAGATCAAGGGAAAAGTTTAGTTATAAGAACCCAACGAGATAAAGAAAGATAGTGTCGTGAGAATCATTTAGAGACAGACAGGAAGGAAAGAAAATATACTATAATCTAGATCTAATTTTTGAACTTTCAATCCTTACCCTCACATTAATACTTTGATACAATATTATCAGTCCTTTGAGAGTTTTAATAGGCAACTTATTGAGCTAATCTGCTTTATGTACCCCTTAAATTTATGGGGAAGTGATTTCCTCAATAAAGGAAAATAAAGGTATCTTTATATTTGCTATTTCATCTTTAACTTAACCCACAAGATTGTAAGGCAGTTTGTGAAAATATATTTAACAAAATAAAAATATATTTTAAGAGTAAAATGAAAATTAAGGAGTAAGCAAATTATAATACAATAGGACCGAAAGTCAAGATTGTCAGAAAGTTATTTGCAGGCTATAGTCTTCCATGGAGACATTAAGGACATGCCACAAATTTGGCTGTGAGTTTCCTATGGGTCAAAAGGGAAAAGAAAACGTGATCAAATGCATTATTCTCACTGTCATAAAAGGGAAAAGAAAATGTTCCCTGAAAAGTTTTTCTGGCCTTAATTCTGAAACAAATTTGTAGAGAGAGGGAGAATTTGAACTTGATCTCCTAGAGCTTCTGTAGACCTCCTAATTACTTGGAGATCTCTGCTACACTTAGAAATATCAGCAAAGGGCAGTTAGATTCCAAAAACCCAAATCAGGGCTGGGGTTGTGGTTCAGTGGCAGAGCGCTTACCTAGCATGTGTGAGGCATTGGGTTTGATTCCCAGCACCACATATAAATAAATAAAATAAAAGTCCATTGACAACTAAAAAATTATTTAAAAATAATAAGAAGAACATCCTTTTATCTGAAATAAATAGAACTGCCTTTTTCTCCATTTTTAGTTTTTCCCCACAATATCATTCCTTCCTATGATTCCACTGTCCTCTCGCTGCACTTGGAATTTACTTCCTTTGGACACAGCAGTCACAGTGGGCAATTAAAGAGCTAAGATGTCAAACCGTGATAAATCAAGATTACTCTGGAGCAGAGAACCAAAGCAACAATTCTTATCCACTGATTAATATTGTTGGACAGATGAGATTTACATAAAATTGGAAAAAATTACCAGAAAGCATCTAAGAAATGCTAGAGTGCTTGGTAACTAATTTGGAGCTATAGGAACAAGGCCAGAAATTTTTTCTGTGGCATATTAAGTATAAAACAATGGATAGGGGGCTGGGGTTGTGGCTCAGTAGTGGAGCACTTGCCTGGCATGTGTGGGGCACTGGGTTTGATTCTAGTACCACATATAAATAAATAAAATACAGATCCATTGACAACTAAAAAATATTTAAACAAACAAACAAACAAAAACAATGGATAGGTATTATGAGTTCACAGTGATTATATAATTCATTTTCCAAACTCGGACACATGAGAGTTCTAAACAACATCCAACAATAGGAGTAAGCCCCAGGCAAATAGGGACATATGGTCAATCAGCTACTCATCATAGTTTTATACCCCTATCTCATGTGTTTCATCATTATAACCCTACAACATCATGTGGGACAGAGCTCAATAATATTACCTCCATTTCACTGATAAGAAAATACATGTCAAAGAGATTAGTCAAGTAACTAACTCAAGTTTACAAAGAGCCAGAGCTGAGACTCCACCCAGGTCTTCCGACTCCTAATCAAATGCCCTTTCATTAAATAATCTAAGTAATGATCTGGACCAAATAGCAATGATGTAGTCCTAAATTCTTTCTCTCTTACAATAAGAGAAATACAATTTTCAATTATCAACAGAAAATATCTTCTTTTAGGCTTTAAATGCAAACATACCTAGGTTTATGCTTTGTGTTATTTCACATACCCTTTTTGATTATTTCTGATTTCATAATTTTTGTTATTTTATCCCAAATAATCTAAATATAGACAAGGGTTCTGGAAAACAAAACAAATTCATGAGAGACTTAAAACTCATAAAATTTAATTCAGTTTAATTTAGGCTCTCCATTTTAACATATTTACAATAATTTGTCTCCATTTTCTAAAGGATTATAATACTGTCACCTGCCTTACATTAAATAGTAAATATTTAGGAAATGTTTTATAGAATGATAAATGATTACCTTAATCTAGTAATTCCCAAACCCCAGCTCTACATCAGAACCACCTGAGAGTTTTTAAAAATATATGAATTCTAATCTTTACCCTGGACTTACTGAATCAAGGTTTCCAAGGGTAGAACTCAGAAAAGAATAGTTTTAAACTCCACAGGCAATAGTGAGACAAGTTCTTCTAATTCCAATCCAAATATGACCAATGCAAGAATCCCATGGTGGATAGATACACAAGTAACACTTGACTTACCAGCAACCAGTTGTCATTCTACTCTCTCCTCTGTAACCCACGATTTCTTCCTATCGACTTTCTTCTTCCATGCTCTGCAATGCAGCAGCATCTAGTATTGACAGGCGGCTAAGGACATGTACACTTCAATCAGAAAGCAGAGGGGCAGATCCCATTCTCTCCTTCCCAACATCTTCTGAATTTGTCAAAAGATTATAATGATCATGATCATAACAATACAAACTGATATTTGCTATTGCTTATTATGCCACTAACTGGGCTAATCATGCATGATCTCGACCACCACATTAACCCTGTAAAGTGAGTATTCGTCATCTCCATTTTACATTCTAGGAAAAGTTAAAGTAGCTTTCCCAAGGTCATACTGCTAAGAAATACCAAAGTGACGACATTCATCCACCAACTAACCTAAAGCTATTTTGAGTGCCCTTTGCCTTTCAGACAGTTGGTTTCCACTCAGGCTGAGCACAACAGCCTAGGACCCCACTAGAGAGAATCTCAACAGAAAAAGAATTTAAGCAGCTCTTAAATTTTAAGACTGCAACTGAAATCTTAACATTAGCATCAGGAAAAGGAAGTGGAGGCTCATTTCTGAAATATAAACTGCTCCATATAAAAGCATTTTTGAAAGGAATCAGCAGTCCTTCTGGAAAAATAAAACATTCCGTCTTCAACGATACATCATAGGTGACTTTTGCAATGTGCAGTTTGGAGCTTTCCTGATTAGTTGGTTAGAGAGAAATTGAAATTGGTTCCAAATGCAAGCTCATATCTCAAGTATTTCTTACTCTTTCAGGTGTCCCACTGGATAAAATAAAATGAGCTTCCATTTAGAGGTGTTGGACTGGTAGCATGGCTATATAATTTGCTGCCCAGAGAGGGAGTTTTTTTTTAAAGCAAAAGTGGGGTGCTATGCATAATTATTCTGAGAAAATAGGCATAAAGTAGAATACTTTACTGGTAACATAATTCAAAGACATCAAAAGTGGAAATTAACTGCTCCAGGCTTACTCAACACTAGGGCTCAGTTTCATTCAGCAAGTAATTTTTTTGTGCTTATCCTGTACAAGTTTCTATGTCAGGAAATGGTCATATGAAGATAAAATTCCTACCAACCAGAAGCTACATGGGAGAACTAAGTATCAACAGTTACAATATAGCAAGTTCTATATTAAGCATAAAGGGAAAACTGCAAAATAACATGTATGACAAGATCCGAGGATGGATGGATGGACGGACGGACGGACTGTATTGAACTGAAGTGCTGTGGGAACAGAATGAATCCTCTAACTATATGAAGGTGAACTGGGCAAGGTTTCCCAAAAGGAGGATGCCCTGGGGCTGACATCTGCAGAAAAATAATAGATATTAAGCAGGAGAAGCACATGGGACTAGAGATAGCATGTTTTAGGCAGAAAGTAAGAGCATGTCTACAGAAACTCTTCCATGAAGTACAGAGTAGTACAGCAGAAGGGTACATGTGGGAAGAGTGGTAGAAAACAAAGCTAATGCAGTCGGTAAGAGACAATGGTCAATCCTCTACATCATGCTGAGGAGTCAAAACTTGATAATGGAGATTCAAAAGAAGTCAAAAAATGATATATTTGAGAAAGATCAATTTTCATGGGTCATTCTGGGACAGCAGCAAATGGAAGGTAAAGACAGCAGTTAGGAAGCAAATGCAATGGTCCAAATAAGAAATGATGTTGAACCAAACATTTATGAATACCCTCCTTAGACCCAGGGCCAAGAACTAGGGATTCAAAGATAAAATGGAACCACTCACTGCCTTACATAGTGAAGAGGCAGGCAATGGCCAAGACTATGGTCAATCCTCCCCATTATGCTGAGGAGCCAAGTCTTGATAATGAAGGTTTAGAAGAAGAAAATAAATGATATACTTGAGAAAGATCAAAGTTAATCAAACTGAAAAGGCAGATATGGGGCAATTCTAATATGAGAGGATGATTACAAAAAGTTTGAGTAAAAGGCTTAAGTTAAACAATGGAATGTTTTTAACTCTAAAAACTTCAAGAGAAAGAATGCTAACTTAAAGTTTAGAAGTCCTAAAGTCCCAGGGCAATGTGGAAATAAACAGAATATATCATTTGAGGCAGAATTATTCAGACTAAGCTCTTTATTAAGTGGTTTTTAAGGATAAATGAGAAATATCTGGGCTGATGTATTTTAATTAAAAACAAAGGCTTGCTACTTGGAAAATGTGTGATCAGAGAAGTCTTTCTTGAGTGTAAGATACAGCAATACTAGTCAATAAAAAAATCTCAGATTTTAAAGTCTGACATAAAAGTTGATATCCCACTTACTAGCTATGTTGCTCTCTGAGTCAGTTATTTTACCTGTCTCTTTTCATGTAAAATGAAAATAACCACATCTATACCTTACAAGACTGTGAAGGGTAAATAAATGAAGATTTCTAGTAAAAATGACAGACTGAACACAAGTTTGATTCCCTCCTAAAACTCCACTAAAATGTGACAACTATTATTTTGGGGAAAAAAATGAGAATTTTTAAAGACAAAATCCATAAATATGTGAAGGGAATAGCATAGGAGAAAATGCAACCATTGTTTGGAAGCTAGTTAGGAGAAGGATGTATAGAAAAATGACTCAGAACAATCCATGAAAACAGAATCCCAAGTGGACCATGGCAAAAGCTGAGAACAGAATCAATGTATACAACACAGAAGCACCAAAAGTCTTGGTGCCTGCACTATGTGTCTGCTCACACACCAAAACACCAGTTACTGGGGTTAAGAAAGAGAGCCAGGAGAGGTCTTTAAGAAAATGAATCCCCTTGCCCAATCTTCTACCCTAGCCCAAGTCTAAACCAGCACTGTCCAATAAGATTTTCTATAATAATGGGAAAGTTCTGTATCTGTACTGTTAAATATGGTAGCCACAAGTCACAGGTGCTATTCAATACTTAAAATGAGACCACTCAAATTAAGAAATCAATTTAACTTTATTAAATGGTAATTAATTTAAAATCAATTGGAGGTAGGGTGTAGTTTGGTAGTAGAGTATATGCTTAGCATTCATGCAGCCCTGAGTTACCACATGGCTAGTGGCTGTTTTATTATAGGGCAATGTGGGTCTAGAGGTTTATTATAGGGCAAAGGGTAAGACAAAGAGTCTTGGGACTAGAGATACTAGACAAAGCATGGAGACCTTGGGCACATAGAAAATCTGAGTGTGCAAACACACTGAATGCTGAGGCCAGGATGCTGCAACCCGCACCCTCTTCCCTACATGGCTCCAGAAATGCTAGCAGCCAGGAGCAGCCAGTCCCTAACATTACAGAAAAGAGACTAGAATATTGCTTTCTGAGGGATGTGAACATCCCACCAGAACAGACTCAAAGACATCGACATTAGGTATTTCCCAACAGGGCTCACTCAAGTCACTCTTTAGTGAAGTTCAAAGTTCATAAGCCCCACACACATGTTCAGTTTTTCCCCCCATATTTAATCATGAATAAAGTCAAGGTAACCAGCTGTCTGAAGAAAGCTTCTAATGCAGACATACAAACTGAAAAAGGCAACTCAGAGTAAACAAAGAGTATACACAAAGGAAAACTTTAAAAATTAATGTCTTCAGAAAGATTAAAATCATACATTTTATTTATCAACCAGGAATAAGATGTTTCTTATTTTAAGTATCATTTCAGGAAAAAAAACACTACCAAGTCTCTGATTATAAAAAGAGAACAACAGAAATGAAAACTGGAAAAAGGCCCTGTTGACCTTTCTATGTTCATGAAAATGGTCTATATTTTGTTTAAGAGTCACACTAGAATATGTAATTGTCAAAACTAAACAAAATGAACTTAGGATTGGCAAACTTTATTGTACTTTACTGTATGGAAATTATACCTTAATTTTTACAGGTTCTATAGAATACTTTGAAGACAAAGTTTAGCTTCAAAAAGAACTGTTTGAAAATAGGAGAAAAAAAGAGAAGATGTTTAAGAGTACCAACCCAGACAGTTCCATATCTGAGTTAGTGAAGAAAACTCCTAAAAGAATTTCTAAAAGAAAAAGATAGAGACAGTGGTGAGAATAAATTCAGCAAAATCATGTAAGACTTCCCAGAATTGAAGGCCAAAGTGGCCAGAATGGAAAGACCCACAAACATGATGAATGAAAACAGACCTGCTCTGGGCATTCCTGTGAAATTTCAAAGCACTGGAAACAAGAAGAGACTAAGTTTCCTGAAGAGAATAAGACAGGCTACATTCAAAAGATCAAGAACTGAGAATATTTTTAGGCTTTTTAACAGCTGCACTGAAGAAGCAAGGAAGGCATCAATCATTGCCTTCAAAACTCTAAAAAGAATACAACTTAAAATCTAGAAGTTTATAACCAGCCAAATCATAAATAAGGTATGAAGGAGAAATCCAGGCATATTTAGACATTGAAGATCTCAAAAACTCTATCTCTGTGTACCCTTAAGAAGCTAGCAGAACACAAGAAATAAAGATTAAGCAAAAAGGAGGTAAAGGAAAATCCCAGGGGACAGAATGAAGAGCTCTCAGGATACAAACTGTAGCCAGCCTTTGAGGTGGACCAGCTCACACTCGAGTAGTGCAACTCAAAAGATAGGTATGCTGAGGACTGCCATCAGTAAGATCCTCACAGACTGCACCAACAGCCAAAATGCCTGGGTGAGCATGGACCTCATTCCTAACTGAACTTGGCTTTTCTTTATCATGCAGTAATGATGTTCCTGTTCTCCTCTGTGCCCTACTGCCTAAATCAGCAGATCGTTTCTCCTCACAGAAGCTTTCTGCTTTGGTCTACTTTTAAGAGCTGGACATAAGCCAGGGTGATATTATAAGCAAAAGCAAAATGTGAAGCAGCCATTCCCCTTGACTATATACCTCCCAACAGCTGGATCCATCACAGTCTTCCCAGATACCCTAACTATAAAGGAGCCCTGTTTCCCTCAACTCACTCATGATCTTTTCCACTGACTTTCCCAGAAAGATCCTTGCAACCTCTCAATTCTGAATCCAGAAGTGACACAGAGTTTCTGTTCAGATCCAGGGATAATAACTTCAATCTAGGACCACAAAGCTCTACTGAGAGCTTTCAACTAGTGATGGCAACACAGCCCCCTCCTTATACACTTCAGTATGTGCTTGCTTTCAGGAGTTACACTTGGAAGGAAGAAAATTATTAACACAAAAACGGGGACTGTGCAATGGAGGGATACTGACAACATTCTCTTTCTTAACCTGAATGGTACATATATGGGTATTTTTCTCTAACTACACACTTATGTTTTAAATAGTCTTCTGGATATTGATATATTTTTCAAATTTAAAAAGTCCCCTCCCTACAAAAGCATATAAAGTCTTTAATGTAATGGGAAACCCTAAATGGATACACATTATCAATTACCTTATTCTCTCGAGTTTTAAAATATTTTTTAAAAGATGGTTTCAAATGACAGCAACCTTCTCAAGTTTTGACTAGACAAAACTCCTTGACTTTCATCATTTGCCAGTTTGTGTCATTATTTACTGATAATGTATGCCTCCAGAGTTAAGTAGAAAAGAGAAATGGGGGGGGGGGAGTTTACAAATGATTCTTTCCTTCTTTCAACCTTCCATTACTTACTGTAAAATCAATCACAGTCCTAAGTCAAATGGGAGAGGGGCCTGACTAACATGCTAGATTCTCTCACAAGAGAGTCAAGTTCTTAGATGGGGTCCTTCTATCACTTAATGCTTTCCCACTCCTGCACCTGCCTAGTACCGGGCCTAACACAGACTAAGAAGTCAAATGTCTCAATTTTTTAAAATGACAGCAGAAGAAAAAGGCGCTAAAAAGAGTGCCAAATACAACCGCCATGATTAATGGAAAAGTGGTTTCATAGGAAAAGGTGAAATTCATTAAAAATCATTCTTGATCTACTGAATCAAGCAAAACTTTTAAAATAAAGAGAAGGGGGTTGGGGATGTAGCTCAGTGGTACAGCACTTGCCTAGTATGCATGAGGCACAGGGTTCAATCCTCAGCACCACATAAAAATAAATAAAATAAATTGTGTCCATCTACAACTAAAAAAAAAAATTTTTTAAAAGGATAAAGAGAAGGCATGGTACTAAAGATAATGCTTGAAAATTACTTCCAAGTTTGAAAAGAACTAAAACAGACAAACTAATTGACCTGTAATTTAAACAGAATAAATAGTACTAGAGGAAAACTTCTTATCCAATTGTGACTAATCTTTGGTAGAGTCTATCTTTCTATCAGAGTATGATGTGACTGAGTGAGTTCTAACATTGCATCTGCCATAATCTACTCTGGGCCTTGAACAGGTTTGGTAATACCCCTGGCCCTTGGTTTTACCCACTGTAAAACAAGTGGGCAAGCTGGGCACAGTGGTGCACGCCTATAATCTCAGTGACCTGGGAGGCTAAGGCAGGAAGATTACAAGTTCAAAGCCAGCTTCACCAACTTATCAAGGCACTAAGCAACTTAGTGAGATCCTGTCTCAAAATAAAAATAAAAAGTGTTGGGGATGTGGCTCAATGGTTAAGTGCCCCTGGGCTCAATCCCTAATACCACCACCACCACCCCCACTCCCCACAAAAAAAAAAAAAAAAAAAAAAAAGTTGGCAGAATAAATGACTTTGAAGCTCCCTGCAGGTCAACAGTGTTCAGGAGTCCCTGAGTTCCCGCTTTCTGATTCATGTTCTGAGTGTCAAAGTAGAATACTGTCAGGTCCAATGCAACATTGTCTCTAATTATCTTCAGGAAGGAAATTAAGAAAGTTTCAAATTAAGGAGCTTTTACACAGTGTAAATTCTAAGAACTTTTTATAAATTCTGTTTTAAAAGACAGTTAAATGTATCCAATGACCTTTAACCTGAAAATTTCTAAATCCAAAGAAAATAATATAAATTGAACGTATGCCCACTTCTATTATGATTCCATTTTTTGAAGTAGCTCATAAATGTGTATGACTCACACATCTGAATATAATGAGACATTCCTTTATCATTTCATCTTCCGGTGCCAGTAATCCCACATTACAGAGTGCCAAAGCCCTTAATAAGTATAGCATGTTTCTGGTCACAGTCCAGAAACCAGTACAAGACAGCTGCAGCAGGACTGGAGGCAGTAAAAGAACTGCTTTAGAATAAGGACCCCTAATCAGTTGTCAAAAATATGACTCCCTCACTCTCCATGCACAGCTATCTAGAGTTTCTGATACCTGAAGGCATAACAGTTATCCTTCAGGTTTATACAGCCTTTTAAAATTTACAAAGCATTTCCACATCTATTAACTAAGATGATTCCCACTGACCCACTAGAGGCTTAAGGGAAGATGCCGCTGTACCCATTTGAGGAGGAAGAATCAAGGGTTCAGAGAATTTTAAGTGACTTTCCCAAGGTTATACAGATAACAAGTGATGGAGCTGAGACCTGCACCCAGGTCATCCAAAGGCAAAACCCAGATTCTTCTCGCCAAATTGGTTTCTGTTGCAGAGATACCTGACTAAAATGAAACATGTTGGCAATTCTTATGATTTTACTGAGGGAAGGAGTTCAAACTTTCATGAATGCTGCAGCTTCCCTGCCCTTTCTTTTCTTTTCTCTTCTTTTCTTTTTTTGGTACTGGAGATTTAATCCATGGGCACTACATCCCCAACCTTTTTTATTTCTTAAGACAGGGTCTCACCAAGTTGCTTAGGGTCTTGCTAAGTTACTGGGGCTGGCTTTGAACTTGCAATCTTCCTGCCTCAGCCTCCTGAGTTACTAGGATTACAGGCATGCACCACCAAGCCCAGCCCCTGTCCCTTTCTTATAAGACCCATCGTACCTTGGATTGCTGGAGTTAGTACCTCTTCTAAGAAAATGTCAAGTTAAAGAAAGACAGTACATGCTACAATCCCTTACTTGTCCCAACACCCAACATTACAAATGTTTATTTCCAAAAAGAATATAGAAGTGAGGGAGCCAAAATTTGAAGCAGGTCCAGTGATAGTTCCATGGCACTTCTACTTACTTAGGAACTCAAAGTTCCTAAATCCTCCCATCATCTTTATTTCTCATCCCTCACAAAGTGGGTCAAGAGAACCTCAGAAGCTCAGAAAACCAGGAGAGAAATTCCACAAGTAGGGAGAGGAGCCAGTCAGAACAGGAACTGAGACTGCTTACCCATTTACTTGACCCAGGTGTATGTTCCCCTTCCATTCCCCCCTAAAAAGATAATTCTTGAGCTGAGCAAGGTGGTGCACACCTGTAATCCCAGCAGCTCAGGAGGCTGAGGCAGGAGAATCATGAGTTCAAAGCCAGCCTCAGCAACTTAGCAAGGCCCTAAGCAACTCAGTGAGACCCTGTCTAAATAAAATATAAAAAGGGCTGGGGATGTGCTCAGTGGTTAAGTGGCCCTGGATTCAACCCCAGGTACCAAAAAAAAAAGACAATTCTTGATATCTGCCCTCAGAAAAAATTAGCTTGACTCGAGTCACTGGCAGTAAAGAGAGATTAAGTAACGGGCCTCAAATTCCAGAGCTGCACAGGCAAAATGGAACAGCATGGGGCCTTTGATCTCAAGAGAGAGACAAACATTGAGATGTTCCACAATTCCCTCCAGAAACACAAGTTCTAGTAGTCCTTTCAGTGACAAAAGCTTGCCAAACAGACAAAGGTGTTGAGAGGTTCCTCATATTATTTTTCTAAGAAAAAAGAAAAAACACACAAAACTCCACTATTAAATGTTCTCCCCAATTAGTAAGTTGAGAACAGCTAACAAGACCATCCCTACATAAAACCAAGATTTTTCTCATTTACCTATCATTGGCAGCTACAACTGACTTCAAGATAGTTGGAGGTATGGAAATTCACTCTGCATTGTTACCTTGAATTACACAGCAAGGGCCGGGGATGTGGTTCAATGGTAGTATGCTTGCCTAGCATGCATGAGGCCCTGGCTTGGATCTACAGCACGCACACATAAAACCACCACAACACACCAGCAAGGGCTGGAAACCCCTGTCAGTTTATTCTCCCAAGTTTACAAGAATTCACAATGGGGGGAATTTCCAAAGCCAGTCAAACCTCAGTAGTACACATGTCACTCACCTAGACTTCTCAGTTTACAAACATTTTTTAAAGCCGACTACTAACAATATAAAAATCTCCCCTTCCCTTCACCACTTCAGACATTTATTAGATTAGGTTCTCAGTTAAAAATGCTTGTCTAATGCTTTGAGTTCCTAAATAAATAGAAGTGCCAGAACTTGCTAATCATGGCTAACTTAAATACATTCACAGATTACATGTCAAATATTTAAAACAAATATTTAAGTCTTGGGACAAATGAGATCTGCCTTATAGTCTGGGTAGAAAGGTCAGTAAACAAGCTAATCATAAACACCATCTCCACAGTTAATGTGACAAACCTTAAGGAGTGGTTTTGGCATCAGACCAGAGTTTAAATCCTCACTCTGTGACTTCTGAGCTGTGTGGCCCTTGGGCACTTGAGATTCTGAGATTCACTCTGCATCTCTAATATCCATTCCCTTTCATCTCACTGTTGCCAAAGACCAAGCACAGTGGAAATCATCCATTAGGTACTAAATAAAAGATACCATCTATTAACTATTATAAATGTAAATGTGGAATACAAGCCAATGTGACTAATTGGGAAATAATGGTATGGAAGCCAGGGTAGGAAACAACTCTTTATACTACTCTACTCTCCTCCTTTCAAGGCCCATTCCAATCCAAGCTCCTTCTCCACCACCATGTTCTATCAACTGCAGCCTACAATGACTGAACAACCATAGCATAATCAGCACTTCATTAAACATTTTATCGTGTTTCTGGTATCACTACTTCTTGGATCACTATTTGTTTAAGACCTTAAATGGAAAGTTTCTCATTATTTCTCCAAATTCCAATCTTACAAACCCCTCGTTACTTTAGCTCATAAAGTACACCAAGAAACTAAGGGCGCAGCTAAGCAGTACAGTGCTTGGCTAGTATGCATGAGGCCAGGGATTTAATCCCTAGTACTACCAAAATCAAAAAAAACAAGAAAGCACCAAAGCCACAAGTGATTCCACCATGTCATTTAATTAGAACTACAGAACTTTGAAAACGTAAAACTTCTTGAGCAATAACAGATGACTTTAATTTATTAAATAAATGTTTTAACACTCCCCAAACCACTTTGGTTTAGATCACATGGGGGTACTTCCATTGGTTGGTTGTGATGAATATGTCAGAAGCAGAGTCCCTGGGGCTAAGATTCTTAGGCTCAGGGTGTTGTGACTAAACCACTATAACCACTTCACATCCACTCAGATATACCTATTTTCTAGAACTTCAAAATCATCAGCTAACCATATGACCCAGCTATATCACTCCTCGGTATTTATGCTAAAGAATTCAAGTCATCATACTACAGTAATATCCATATAGCAGTACAATTCTAAACTATGGAATCAGCCTATCCTAATGGAAGAATGGATAAAGAAAATGTGATGTATATACAAAACAAAGTTTTATTCAGTCATAAAGAAAAATGAAACTATGTCATTTGCATGAAAATTGATGGAACTAGAGACCATTATGTTAAGTAAAATGAGTCAAACTAAAGTTCAAGAGTCATGTTTCTTTCTCATGTAGAAGCTAGAGAGGAAAAGGGAAAAGAAAAGTGGGGATGGACCTCATGAAAATTAAAGGGAGATCAATAGAGGAAAGGGACCAAGGAGGGGAAGGTGGCAAGGGAGGGAAAGTGCTGAGGAGTGATGTTGACCAAATTATATTGTTACGTTGTGTGCGGCATGTACAAATATGTAACTACAAATCCCATCATTATGTACAACTATAATGTATCAATTAAAAAATCTAGGAGAAGCCGGGCGCGGTGGCTCACGCTTGTAATCCCAGCACTTAGGGAGGCTGAGACAGGAGGATCGCGAGTTCAAAGCCAGCCTCAGCAATGGCGAGGCACTAAGCAACTCAGTGAGACCCTGTCTCTACATAAAACACAAAATAGGGCTGGGGATGTGGCTCAGTGGTCAAGTGCCCCTGAGTTCAGTCCCTGGTGCCAAA
>PVHX01000847.1:0-139527 GCA_004024805.1 Geosciurus inauris | reverse complement strand
TCTAGGAGAAAAAAACATCAGCTAGACACAACTCTATTCAAATGAGTTTAGGATCAAGGACACACATATCATGACTTAAGCTCTTCCCAAACACTCCTCTGCACTTTGCCAGGTCTAACTGATAAATCCCAATGTATTAGATAAATGGTTCTCAACACCCACCCACCCACCTTTGTGCTTAAACATTTATTTTTTAATGCCCTCCTTTATTACTCTAAAATGAAACCAAATTATAAAGTATAAACTATGTACACACATAATTTCAAACTAATCAGTAGCAAACAACTTTTGGTAAAATTACAAATATAAACTTACACAGTATTTTATATTTTATGGCATATTACATAGTAGTTGCATTCCTAGAATATTTAAGTACATCAAAATGATGTAAAAATGCTTTATATAACATAGATTTAGGTTTAGAAAGTTATAAATTAGTTTTTCCCTTACAGGAATGTTTTAAGAGGGGCTGGGGCTGTAGCTCAGTGGTAGAGCACTTGCCTAGCATGCGTGAGGCACTGGGTTCGATCCTCAGCACCACATATGAATAAAATAAAAAGATCCATCGACAACTAAAAAAATATTTTTTTAAAAAAAGAATGTTTTAAGAGACACTTGAGGAGGCTGGCATTGTAGCGCAGTGGTAGAGCGCTTGCCTCGCATGTGTGAGGCCCTGGGTTCGATCCTCAGCACCATATACAAAGCAATAAAATAAAGACATTGTGTCCATGTACAACTAAAAAAATATTTAAAAAAAAAGAGAGAGAGAGAGAGAGAGAGACACCTGAAAGTCATATAGACTACTAAAAAATTCTTCTTTGCACAGGATTGTTCCTGTGCACAATATAGGACTCCTAGTATTCTGGCCATGTGCTCTAAATGCCAAAGCTATCCAACCCACTATCAATGACACAACCAACAAGACCCTACAGAAAACCACTGTGCCAGCCATGCACTGCTGTGAGGCCAAGTAGAGTCCTTCTGTCTTTATATTTCATATTCTAACTTTAGCACTATGCTTGGCTCCTAAGTAGGTACTAAGTAAGTCTGAGAAAATGGGTGGCAGTTCTAAAATTCCTACTCCTTTCCATCTAAGGTTGCAGAATGGCAGAGTCGGTAGGCTCAGTCAACAGAAAGATGGCCTCTTCTGGATTTCACTCACAATCAGAAGCATTTCATAGGACACTAGGATTTCTACCCCATAATGGTGGCCTAAAACTATGAAGGTGGGAGCTGAGTAGGCAGAACATAGAGGTATTTTAGAGCAGTGAAAAGATCCTATATGATACTATGATGGTAGATACATTCCAATATATATTTATCCAAACCCACCAAATATACACCACCAAGAGGGAATCCTGGTTAAACTATGGACTGGTTGACTATGTCGTGTTCATTTATGTTCATCAATTGCAACATACGATCACTCTGTTGGGAGATGATAAAAAGTGGAAACAAGAAATCTCTGTACCTGCCTCTTAATTTTGCTCTGAACCTGAAATGGCCTTTACAAAATAAAACCTTAAAGAAAAATAATCAAATGAACAAAAATACACCTTGTGGCATGATGTCCCACTTAGCACAGGAATGGCTTTAAAATCCATCTCAACATGGCAATGATACGTCCTATAAACTGATTAGGCTTCCTAACCTCAAAGGTGTGACAAGACAATTAGTAAATTAAAATGGACTTTCTGTGGGCATGTAGAGCACTCTACACCACACAGTCTTGTAATTCTCACAACCATCACTTGAGCATTTACTATGCTCTTCAGGTACATGGTAATATACATTTAGTTGACCCTCACACAAGATATAGAGCAGGGTATAAATCCATATTTTACAGGGAGCTAAATGAGGCCCAAATACAAGATCCAAGGTCAAAAGCTGGTAAGAAAGCCCAGATTACAGCTCAGATATATCTACTCTAAGCCTGTGCCAGTCATACTCAGGCACCCTTAAAACCACCCATCTGGAGGAGGAATAACAAAGACTCCAACTCAAGTGATACCTCTCCTGTGCATGGACCCAGGAGGTGGGTAGGCACCTCAAGAGAAAGCGCCAGACAGCATGTCAGATAAAAGCCAAAATTGGGGAAAAAAAAAAAAAAAATCCTGTTTCTTACTCAGCCGTGGGTAGGCACCTCAAGAGAAAGAGCCAGGGCGGATTGTAGCTCAGTGGTAGAGCGCTTGCCTAGCATGCGTGAGGCACTGGGTTCAATCCTCAGCACCACATAAAAGTAAATAAATAAAATAAAGATACTGTGTCTATCTACAACTAAAAAAAAAAAAATGTTTTAAAGAGAGAGAAAGAGCCAAACAGCATGTTATATAAAAGCCAAATGGAAAAAAAATTTCTTTCTTACTCAGCCAGAGGCACAAAGATTAGGAGGATTCCCAAATTAGATCTTTAAAATAATTTCTTTAAATCAACTTGTGCACACCAAGACCACCTATTCCCCAATGCACAAGGACACAAAGCTATAGAATGGCATCAAGCCCCACTGAGTGCTTGCTCCGACCCATCTCCTCTGTCATTACCTGATTCCTACATCAATGCTATTAACCTCACCCACAACTTGCTAGCCTCTGAGCATGCACTACATCTTTCCTCATCTAGAAGAAATAAATGCCCCTCTCATCAGTGCTTATAAACATCCTGTTCATCTTTCAGGGCTACCCTCCACCCTTCCCACTTCCACTCCAAGATACTCTTCACTGCCCACCTCAGAGGGACTGACCCTACTTCTGAGCCTTCACAACACTGTTTATTCTCACAGTTTGCTCAGGGCCCTCTTCACCATTCTCCACATCACAATACATCAGTGCAAATAAATGGCAACCACTACCACTAGACTTAGATCCACTTAATGAATGCCTACAGAAATGACAGGTCAGACACTCCACATTATTTTGTTTAATTCATATACTAGTTCTACTTTACACATAAAGAAACTGAGGCCTGGCATGACCCAGGCTCCACAGGCATACAGCAGAATAGATATAGAATCAGACTCTGTTCAAATCCCAGCTCTGTCACATTCCAGCAAGGAAATCTTCAGTAAGTTATTTAGCCTCTCAAGGTTTCAGTTTCCTCATCTGTAAAATAACAAAAGAAATACAAACTTCATAGGATTTTTACCAGCATTATAAAAATTGATGTATGTGTACTCAGTACAGTATCTGGCATAGAAATATGAACTAAACAAGTGTTCTCTATTGTTATCATTACTGCCTCCAAACCTTGTTGTCTCCCATTAAGTCCCATACCCATACATTAATAACCTCAAATGGATCAAACTACTTCCCTCTGTCCAAGCTGATTCTTCTGCCTTGACCTCCCTCTGCATGCCAGCCCCTTATGTGCTTGGATCTGATCATGTGCTCACCTCTCAGAGATGTTTCCTGACAACCCTACTGAGAAAGAGCCTTGTCTCTCCAGGCCGTCTCCAGTGCCCTTTCCCCTCCCCAGCTCCTACAAACCTTATGCACCTTTGTTTCTTGTCCTCAGAGCACTTATCACAACCTGCTTTCCGTTACTTGCTGATCTGTGTATTTGTTCTATGTCCATCTCACTCACTAGCCAGGAGGAAAAGGACCATGTCTATCTTCATCAACATTGTGTCTTCATCCAACAAAGGGCCTAACATATGTAGTAATCATTACTCGATAAATACTTGTTGAGCAATTGAGTACAAGTATGAAAAAATGAAGTTCAGAAAGGTTTAACTACTTGCATATCATCATACATATAAGTCAACGAAAAAGATGAATTTCAAACCCATATGTGACCAAACACAGTATTTCTTTTTTTTTAAGCTGGATACCCTGCCTCTTTCTACACAGAAGTACCCAGTAAATCAAAAAATGAATCAACTATGGAATCCCTAGTAACAACACGGATATCACCCCTGTAAGGACAAATGTCACCCTGCAAAGGGCCATTTTTACTATTTGGTTAACTCTGAATTATCAATCAACAAAAAATGTCTCTTAAGTACCCACAATGAGCAAATCTATATGTTATCTGCATATGCAAAACAATACAAGGTCATTGTATTTGGCTGGAAGGTAATAGGTAGGTTCAGGACTATAGTATACACTTGAGCACTCTGTGTACTGTCAAGAATGCCCAACCAAGGTGAAGGAGTGATAGCGGAAATGCAGCCTACCTTCTGCTAGCCACGCCACGTCCCTAATGCAGGGCTTATCCATCCAGACAAGCACCATTTTCTGTTCACACAAGCAACATATACAATAGTAGCAGCCCTAAAGAGGGTCAGTCTTACTTTTTAAGGCTGGGTCAGGAAGTCCTAACTGTTCTACAGAAAAAAAGAGCTTAGAGAAGACCCATACAGAGACCCAAGCACTACTCCTCCTCTCAGCTTTCCCAGTAACTTTCAGAGTGACCTTTGGAAAGTCACAATCTCCTCTCCCCATCCCTTGCTGTCTAGGCCTCAGTTTCATCATTTATAATGAACACACACACACACACACACACACACACACACACAAATTCCATTAAGATATTTTAACTTCAAGATTAAAAAAACCCCACAAACTCAAGACTTTATAGCAAAATTTGTCCCCTGAAATTTGATCAACATGTCCACACTATGTTCCTGCAGAACTCAGAATAAAGCTACTTTCATCAATTCTAAGCTTATAGGTAAATTTCTTGTAAATATGTCACTGGTTCTAAAGGAAGCTGAAACCCTATTCTTTTAAATTCAGGATTGCACTGCTGCTTTAAAATTGCTCCACCAAGTAAGTATACTTCAATCACACACTTGCACCATGTTCAATTAAATACCAGCAAAGCTCAGGCACATCTGCTGGTTCAAATTCTTATCACAGGGGAATAGCCAGTTATATAACAACAAATGAATTTATAACAAGTTGCATCACAATAAAAGAAGCGAGCCCACATTATCATCTGTCTCGTACTTTGTGAGAGACTCAATGTGTCTATTAAATAGTGTGGTTCTCCTTAGAGACTAAAGTTCTCCCTATTCATCTTTCAGGCTTCTAGATCAATTTAATTGAAGACCATCTGGAAATTGCAAGGTAAATTATTAGTAAACTATTCTTATCTGCAATTATGTATCCATGTACATCAGATGTTTCCATAGTGCAACCAAAATGAAATTCAGAAATAGACTGGTAATGAGGAGCTGGGGGTGTGGCTCAGTGGCAGAGCCCTTGCCTAGCATTGTGAGGCCCTGGGTTCGCTCCTCAGCTCCATATAAAAATAAACAAGGGTACTGTGTCCACCTACAACTAAATATATATGTAAAAGAAAAGAAAGAGACTGACAATGAAACTGGCAGATGACTGGGATTACAACTCTAAACTCAAAATACCATGATCATTAATGCAATTGCATCATTCCTTTCCCTGTATTGCAAGTAAATGGTACCATACTTAGAAGTTGAACATGTAATATTTAGTGTACGAGTTCTATGTGGAATTTGCTTGAAATAAGGTTCCTGTGCTTCCAAAGAGTCAAAAATCACTATATCAGATTCCTTCAAAACCCTCTTCAAATACTACCAGCCATTTGGCAAAAGGGGGACTGACTGTGTCCTGGGCAACTACTGCAGAGAGTTCTAGGAGACTTCCCCACACTGCTGTGGGGAATGGCAAATTGTTACAAACCACCAGAAGGCAATCTGGTGATGGAATTAAAAGACATAAAAATTAGGAACTCATGTGACTCCCAGGAACATACCCTAAGAACACACAAAATATGCACATCCAACTATAAGACTTAATCACAATGTTTTTACAATAGCAAAAAAACCTTTTTGGGGGAGGGTGCTGGGGATTGAACTCAGGAGCACTTGACCACTGAGCCACATCCCCAGCCCTATTTTGTTTTCTTTTTTATTTTTTATTTTTATGGTTTTTTTAAAATTAGTTTATTTAATTGCATTTCAAGTCATAGCACATATATAGAGCTCAGTTTTTCCATTTCTCTGGTTGCAAACCAGATAAAGTTACACCAATTGTGTTTTCATACATGCACCAAGGGTAGTGATGACGATCTCAATCAACCATCTTTACTATACCCATTCCCCTTTCCTGCCCCTGCCTCCCCCATGTCACTGAAAGCAACCTAAATGTATATTTTAAATGGATACTGGCTTAGAAATGGATATACAAGCTGGGCATGGTGGAGCACACGTGTAATCCCAGCGGCTCTAGAGGCTGAAGCAGGAGGATCATGAGTTCAAAGCCAGCCTCAGCAAAAGCAAGGTGCTAAATAACTTAGTGAGACCTTGTCTCTACATAGATACAAAATATGGTTAGGGATGTGGCTCAGCAGTCAAGTGCCCCTGAGTACCCACCCCAAAAAAAGATATACAAACAACAGAATGCCTTACCCTATTTTTAAGAATGATGACTGCTGGGCTGGGATTGTGGCTCAGTGGTAGAGCGCTTGGCTCGCATGCGCGAGGCACTGGGTTCGATCCTCAGCACCACATAAAAAAATAAATAAATCAATAAAGATATTGTGTCCAGGGCTGGGGCTCTAGCTCAGTGGGAGAGCGCTTGCCTAGCATGCGTGAGGCACTGGGTTCGATCCTCAGCACCACGTATAAATGATAAATGAATAAAATAAAGATCCATCAACAACTAAAAAAAATTTAAAAAAAAAAAAAAGATATTGTGTCCATCTACAACTAAAAAATTTAAAAAAAAGAATGATGACTGCTACATTCTGGAACTCTTACCATATAATGAATCCTCTGGTAAGATTCTTTATATCTCATTTAATGCTCACACCAACACTATAAGGTAGATATTATGACACTTTACAAATAATAAAACAGATTCATAAAATGAATAATTTAGCCAATGGCCATTTAGCTAGTAAATTATCAGGATCAGGTTCAACCCTGACTCATTAACTCACTCTTGCCTCCAACAAGCATTTATTAAGCATCCACTATATGTCAGGTACGGTGCTACCATATGCCCACTTTGTTGTTGGGGATTTTATTTTTTTAATGCTTATTTTGAAATAATCTTAGACTTACAAAACACCTGCAAAGATAGTACATAAGAGTTCTCATCTACCTTTGCTCAGTCAATTCTAATACTAATACATTTTTAAAACTGACAAAATGAAAGTTACCCATTTCATCACCAAATAATTATGAGAATATTAGACATCTGCAGCCAGCACTTCTGCCTCACAGTCCTCTTCACTGCAACATCCCAAGGGTAAGGAAAGGGAATTAAGAAAATTACCACACACCAAAAGTTCTTTATTCTAGTAAGAATTCTTAAGCCACTCATATGGAGCCTACAGTCATAGGAATACTTATGATTTTTTAAATAAGTATAGAACCTCAAGGAAACTGCAAATAGAAAAGAACATTATTGTGAGAAAAAATAATAAATCACAGTGTTAGCTCTAAGTACCAGCTATCATGCCAAACATTTTATTCACTTAATCTCAAACATTCCATAAAATGGTTACCACTGTTATCCCTACCCTACAGATGAGCAAACCCAGGTACAAAGAAGTAAACCTTGCTTAAAGTTCCACAGCTAATAAGATACTTCCATTTCCTGGGAAGAAAGAGAACACAGATCTTAGCCCAGCACTTTGAGCTTGTACATTCCTAGATTCCCAAATTCAGGGAGCTATTAATAATAATAATGGCCACAATCCAGACATCAGATGTGACCAATCTCCAGCTCAGCAAAACTAATCTTGAGTGCAGCATTTTTAAGCCCCTGAGTAATCTTTGCCTAAGAATGATACATCGCTCTCCTGTGCATGTTTCCAGGGAAGTGAAGAAATTTCTAAAGCACTTACACAACACTGCCTAAAAGCAGATTTCCGAAGGGCCCTTCACATAGGTTTTCATAATGCCAAGGACACCATGCCTCCCGCCTGCAGCCTCCCTCAGTAATGCAGCAATGTATTGACGCTGGCTCCTCAAAAGGAATCCTAAAGACACAGTGGATGCCCTTCCTTTCATGGAGCTCAAATACAAAACTGCTGTGCCAGAATTCACCTCAAAGGATCTGCATGTCTCTGACGCCATGGAAGGATGGAGTTACTCTACAAAGAGAATAAACACTGTATTTATGGCACCACAAAACACAATCTATTTGCTTCATCAAACACGTTGCTCTAGAGACCGACTTTGCTTTCAAAGAATCCTTGGGTTGCCTGTGGACTCTTTCATACTAAAGTGACTAACTTTGAATCATTCAAACCTACTTTGGTTTTTAGGAGTTTCAGGCACTACCAAATGTACAATTAATATTTAAATATATATCTTCAGCCAGGCATGGTGGCACAAGCCTGTAATCCCAGCATTTTTTTTTTTTTTTTTTTTTTTGGTACTGAAGATTGAACTCAGGGGCACTTGACCACTGAGCCACATTCCCAGCCCTATTTTGTGTTTTATGTAGAGACAGGGTCTCACTGAGTTGCTTAGCGCCTCGCCATTGCTGAGGCTGGCTTTGAACTCGTGATTCTCCTGTCTCCCCCTCCCTAAGTGCTGGGATTACAGGCTTGCGCCAACGCGCCCGGCTGATCCCAGCACTTTGGAAGGCGGAGACAGGAGAATCACGAGTTCAAAGCCAGCCTCAGCAACAGCGAGGAGGCGCTAAGCAACTCAGTGAGACCTTGTCTCTACATAAAACACAAAATAGGGCTGGGGATGTGGCTCAGTGGTCAAGTGCCCCTGAGTTCAATCCCCAGTACCAAAAAAAAGATTCTAAGAGCCCTGTGCCGCTGCTTTGAGAAGGGGAGAGGGAAAGTGGGCAGCAGCCATACCAGAACAGTCAAGTGGCAAAGAGCTGGATTGTTTTCTCACCAGGAATGCCTGGCACCATGCAGACAGTGGTTCTAGTGACTCATGATGAGACCATAAAACAACAAAGAAAATAACCAACAGTGAAGGGGGAATCTGGCATTCTGGTTACAAAACAAGATGGGTAGTGGGACCCACCTGTGTGCCCTCAACCCACTCTGTTCTGAGTTTTCTCTGAAAACTTTCTCATATTTTGCACCTGAAGAATTCTGGTTCATCTTCTGACAATCCAGGTCAAATGCCTCCCTTCTCTGTGAAATCCTCCTTACTTCCCTAGACAGTCACTCTCTCCTCTGTGCCTCTGTGCTATTGCACTCACTGATTATAACCTCAGCTTACTCTGTCATAAGTCACCTGCCAGACCACACTGAGGGCTAAGGCTCTGTTTATTCTTTTTTTTCCCCTCAAAATCAGCAACTAGAACATAGTAGGGACTCAAAAGATAAATGGAGTGTCCACTAAGTATATCCAGAGTTCCCAAGGCCCTAGCCATCTGCAGGGAGATTCATGATCAACTTATGAAACTAACTTGAGGACCAATCTCGTCCTAAACACAGAGACTATCCTATCCCACTCCTCTCCATATTCTCCTTAAGACTGGAATGAGCAGCTTCTCCCCTGATTCCCCTCTAGCAATGGAAATGAGAATACAGATGTATCTGACATCGCTGGGCATGACCCCACATACACACACAGCTGGTCTCCAATCTCCTACCCAATGCAATCAAAACCTAAAACACCAGAGTGGGAAGGTACTGAAAAATAGTTACAAAACACATTTCTGACCTTTTTTTCTTCCTCCTGTCAGAGGATAAAACCAGGAAGAATGGCCCTAATTCATTTTAAACCAAGTCCCTTCCTCCAGGTAGGCCTACATGGGAGTCACCTGGATTATGGCAGTTACTCACTACTTATCCAACTTGTCTTGCTATGAAATGTACCTGAAATGCTACGATAAAACCACCTTCTACTGCCATGGCCTGTCTCAAAGGCTATGGGAGAGAAGAGGCAAAGCCACTGGAAAGCCACTGTGTGAGCTTTACAGCTCTGTGCAGTGCATAGCAAAGTGAATGATATTCAAATAACCCAGCAAGGCTGGAGCGTGACCTGACAGAATCCAATAGGACTGTCCCAGAACAGAGCATCTCAATGCCAGGACCGCTGCTCCACAAACAGGTGGCCCACCACCCATCACCCCTACCCACTTCATAAAGCTACTACCATGTGGTGTGGTCTTCTAGCCTTACTCTATCAATAGGGTACTCAGCAAGCAAGAGGCTGATGAGAGATTTCTAAATATAACTCCCTTGTGGGCTGATTGATATTTTTTACTTCTGTCTTCAAGATCACAAAGTTCAGCAACATAGAAGAGAGGCAGGGATTTACTAGAGAGCCATAAGATTTCAAGGTTCACCCTCTTCTTCCATGACAAAAGCCACTCTTTGCTTTCATAGGCCCAACAAGTCTCTACCTTTACCCTCAACTCCCCAAGGCCAAAGACAGCAAGGGCACTTAGTATTTAAGATAAGAATAAAAGTCTGACACAGTGCACCCTCCAAGGCAGTAAAGTAGAAATTAGAGGGTATCTTTAAGGCAGTGTTCTTACTCAGTCCCTAAAACACTTGTACTGTGGAAGAATTCATTCATTACTAGGGGGAAATTATGTTTTCTTCACATGAAGTCAAAGACAAGCTTCTATGTCACTTGCCCATCACTGTCCAGACCCCCAGGACTTTTATAAGCACAACTGAAGAGGCAGAGCCAATTAGGAAAGTGCTGAAAACAATACAGCTTCATGGCTGAACTGTTAGGCAGTAAGCCAACTCCACCATGCACTAAGTCTGTGATCTTAGAAAAAGAGGATATGCAAGAGCCACCTACCTCATAGGATTGTTAAAAGGATTAAATTAACTAATCTACTTAACATACCATGAGTGCTATATTTCCTCCATAAATGAAGAGACAGTGCTGTTTCTTTGAAACATGCTCTTCTACATTTTTAAGAATTTTCTACATGGTAGTAGAAAACTTGGGTTGAATCATTGAAAACTGCCAATATTTGGCCATTTTTTTATGACAAAAAGTGAAATCTGTAACAAAATCAAATAGGATGAATCAGAATGCAAAGCAGTGAATTTTACATCACCCTGTACACCTCCAGAAGCTCAAGCCTTTTATAGAAAATATTTCAAGTAACTTTAAAAAAAAAAGAGGATCAAATATCAGTATGGGGTTGATCCTCCCCACCCTCAGTTTGGTCTGCAGGACCTTAAGAAGGTTGAGTAGCCTTGGCTATTTGGGGAGCTGCTCTACTGCCAAACTGGCTCTCAGTCAGCACCTGTTACTTTGACAACTGTAGTTTCAGTGCCACCAGAAGCATTTGCAAAGCCTACACATACAGGAAACCCAAGAACGTAAAGGAGCAAATCACAGCCACCAGAGAACTCCATGGAATCCTTCTTCTAATGGTACTTCTGACTTCCAGAGAAACCACCTCATGCTTATGCCATAGTCACAGTCCTAACCAACACCATCTGAATTTCAGCCATTATTCTAGCTATATCTGGAGTCATTCAGAAAACCAGTTCCAAAAGACATTTCAGAGAACCCAACACTGAACATCTTTTATCTTTGCTTGTTTTTCTATAAGACTAAAAACCTTTAATAATTGGGGAGAAAAGAGCTTATCACTTAGGTTAATTTTCAGTTATACAACATAAGCCCCCCTCTGAACTGTCTTTGCAACTTCCTGCCAATCTAAAATTATTGCAAAATAAAGTTTACTTTACAGGCATTACAACATTGATTAATAACTAGAAGACAAAATAGACTTAATTGATCAGGGAACAGCAACAACCAAAAATAAATAAATAAAAAGCAACAGAAATGTTATTTCAGCTTTTCAATAATATCCTTAAGTCTAAGGCAAACTGATCCATCCACAATTCACCTGGATTCTTGATATTCTACCCTGGAATAAGGAAACCATCTTTCAATCACTCCAGCACTGTCGGAAAAACACTACATTACTTTCACTGTAAAAGTTTCTTAAGCAGAGAACATCAAAATCTTTTATGCTAAAAAGAAATGCAATTTCATGATTTAAAAAAGTATTTTTACAGAAGTTCAGTTATATAAAAAAGAAAGAACTGACTCTTTAATCAAAAACAACTTTAAGTCTTTTAGATGTACTCTATGATTTTATGGCTTTAGTACATTAATAACAGGGTCTTCTTAAATATTGGTCCAATACAGTAACAACAGTACCAGCAGAATCTGTCTCTGGCCTATAAACTAAGCCTCATTAAGAAAAATACCCGAAAGCATTTGCACTTGTCTAAACACTTGATTCCATGTTGTTACATGAACTCAATGAAGGCCTGGACCAAGATCATCAGTCTAATATCAAGTCACACAGATAAGCTGACTTGCATGGGCTTAATGGCCATGTTTCAGCTTGATTTTATTGCTCCAGTTCCCTTAACATCAGAGCTATTTATCTTCTCTACTTCCCAATATAAGAACCATTTATAAAGCCCAGAACAATATTAGCTCTAAATGAAACTAGTAAGTAAACTCTTTAACACATCATATACTTTCAAGTTTCTCAGTTAAAAGTAGAGTTAATTGCAAAAGAAACTGAGAAACTTGCTTCCTTATAAAGTCCCTCTTCTGAATATTTTATATCTACACAGGATGTGATGTAGGCAGAGGAAGATGACATCACTATAGTCTCGGGTTATGCTTCCTAGTGTCCCTAGAGAATCACAAGCCTCTGTGCACCCTGCCATTCTTATATAATGCTATCATTAATTTAGTATTTAATAATTAAATAACTAAACTGAAGACCTATCTAGGATTGTTTTCATAAGGATTCTGTTGGCTCAGTATGTGTTTAGAGAACTACTATCTGATAGTCAACAATCTATTTTGCCCTAAAGACATCCTTGCTCCATGGCAGAACACTGTCCTGGTTGGAGTCAGCCCTCTTGACAGATTATGCTGTAAGCAGTGGATCTTATACATGAAAGTCCACATACGTACCTCTAAGGTTGACTATGTAGTTGGGAATAGCAAATGGCAGCTTACTACCCATTACAAGGGACAAAGGAAAAAGTATATAAAACCTACCTCACCCCAAACTCCAATACACCCACCTAAATTCACAAGAACTTTACTGTTTGGAGTCACAGGTTATGTGTTCTGCCGGTGTTATCTCATTCAATATTCCAAGTAACCCCAGTACATAAAACCAGCCTGATTTCTGAAAATAAGTAAATGGTGGCTGGCAAGGCATTACATAACTTGTCCCAAGTCACAGGGCTATAATTAGAACTCATGCTCTTACCTGCTCAAACTTCAGAAGCAAATATTAAAGTCTCAATAAAAATAAAAATCTTCTAAGTTAACCAGTCACCCATAACTACAACTCCTCCTTTCTACAGTGTTTCCTCCAATACTCTGTTTTCTAGACTTTGAGAATAAGAGCTTGTTGGATAAAGCAAACATTCTGTTGCTCTGTTTTCTAGTTTCTGGGCACCAAAAAAAATTAATTACAGGAAATGTTATCAGATGCACTTTTCTCCTTCATTATGCATAAATCATGGAGATACATGCAAAATCTCCGAATAATAAACTTCACAGGAACTGCAAATCCTCTGCAACAAGATGATAAAAATGACATTACCAGGGAGGGCAGGAGGGAGGAAACAATAGCTAACATTTATGTGGCAACTATCTATATACCTATCACCATTCTGGATGCTTTAGATACAAGGACTCACTTAATTCTCTTAACAAATCTGGAAGGTTGGTACTATTATTTTCCCATTTTACAGATAAATAAACAGAGGATTTAAGGAATCTGTCCACTCAGGGTGTCCTCACTCCACTGCCCCCACTATTCCCAACCCTACATTAGTGTCCCTTTATGTATTTCCAGTCTTCAAGAGACTGAAATAAACCAGAAAATCAGATCCTCTCTACCAAAGTGGTGATTTGTGATGTATTTAACATTATTCTAAGAGAAAGGAAGCTTCAATTGACTGCCAAAGGGACTGATGAGACAAGACCGAAAACCTCTGATTTCAGAGGTTTGTGCAAAATTCAGGCAAGAGATGAAATCTAAAGGCAGAGGGAGCGAGGATGGCAAAGCAAGGGAGATCAGAGCTGTTGTTTCTCAAGCTTGACTTCACATTGATAAGTGTTTAGTGAAAAGAGGGTTCCATAACCAAATATATTTGGAAAACAGCTGAATGAATACAATAAGATTCCTTACTACAAGGCTTCTGAGACTTTGGTGTATCAGCATTCATTTTGGTTCTCAATGAAAAGAATAAACCAAGTAACATCATGGTGATTTCCACACTCCTCTGAACCTAAAATACTTACTCACAGAACACCTTCAGAAGAAACATGCTCAGGGACACACAGGACTAAAAGGATGATTATGAGTTAAAAATCGAATCTGGTAATAGCCCATAAAAGGATAAGTCAAGGGCTGGGGCTGTAGCTTAGTGGCACAGTGCTTGCCTAACATGTATGAGGCACTAGGTTCAATCCTTAGCACCACATAAAAATAAACAAATAAAATAAAGACATTCTGATAATTACAAAAAGTAATGTTTTTTAAAGAAAGAAAGAAAAGGATGAGTCAAAACAAATTACAAGACCCAGTCAAGATGCCTACTGAGGGCAGATTTTAAAGGAAAAGATGAACATAGTTTTGAACCTGTTTGCATTAGAGTTTTCTTAAAAAATGTCAGTTCAAACAATGGTTGAAAGCAAGGTCTCAAAGAGATATCTGCACATCCATGTTCATAGAAGCAACATTCACAATGGCCAAAAAAATGGATAATTTTGTTTATCCATTCATCTCTCAATGTCCATTGAGATGAATGGATAAACAAAATGTGATATATACATACAATGGAATATTATTCAGCCTTAAAAAGGAATGAAATTCTATGGCATGCAAAATATGAATGAGCCTTGAGGACATATTTCATATGTAAGTGAAACATGATAGTCATAAAAGAAATAATACTAAGCCGGGCACGGTGGCTCAAGCCTGTAATCCCAGCACTTAGGGAGGCTGAGACAGGAGAATCGTGAGTTCAAAGCCAGCCTCAGCAATGGCGAGGTGCTAAGCAACTCAGTGAGACCCTGCCTCTACATAAAACACAAAATAGGGCTGGGGATGTGGCTCAGTGGTCGAGTACCCCTGAGTTCAATTCCCCAGTACCAAAAAAAAAAAAAAAAAAGAAAGAAATAATACTATATGTCCGATTGTACTTATACATGGTACCTGGAATAACCAAAAGCATATTACAAAAAGTAGAATAGTGGCTGCTAGGGGCCATAGAAATGGAAGAATGGGTAGTTATTATTTGAATGATATACAATTTCAGTTTTGCAAGATTTCAAGAATATTGTGGTTTAGATATGAGGTGTCCCTCCCAAAGTTCATGTGTGAGACAATGCAAGAACATTCAGAGGTAAAATTATTATAAGAGATGTGACCTAACCAGTATAATCTTATTAAATCCAAATCTAATCAATAAATGTTTATTGACTGTCTAGGTAGACTGACCTTTGCATGAACTAAGAGGCATGAGAAGGGGGCAAATAAAGGGAGGTGGTGGTAAGCTCTACAGACTTATTTGACTTAATAAAGTGAGAATATCTAAAAAGCAGATTAACCACTAGAATATCTAAAAAGTGGATTCATCACAGATTAACCACTAATATGGATTAACTTGGTGGTAACCATAGGCAGATAGGGTGGGGCTGGGAGAATGACTTTCAGGTTTATATTTTGTCCCCCCATAAGAGATCTCTCTGTATCCTGGTTGTCATATTCTAAACTGCTTGCCTCCACCAAATCCATCCCCATGATGTTCTGCTTCACCACGGGCCCAAAGCTATGGAGTTAGCTAATTGTGGACTGAACCTCTAAAACTGTGTGCCAAAATGAACTTTTTTTCCTGAGTTGTTTCTGTCCAGTCTTTTTGTCATAGCAACACAAAGCTGACTACAACAAAGAGTTCTAGAGACTGGTTGCACAACAATGTAAATACACTTAATACTACTAAACTATAAACTCAAAATGGTTAAGATGTTAAATTGTATGGTATGCATATTTTACCACAATTTTTAAAATTTCTTAAAAACTACCAGTTCAAGATATTATGGTAGAAATCTTTTGTTTTTATCAATCTAGAACCCTCTCATCATATGTGACTCTGTTAATAGTGCTGATCATAGACTCCTTACTAACCCTACTAACTCACTCCTTACTAACTCCTTACTAACCCCTGACTCAGGCCTGACCAGCTACTGTCCACACCTACAGGACCAAGAAATGACCCAAGCCAGAGTCCTTCAGACACATTTGATAAATGGAAGCCAAATGAATATCATCTTGGGGCAGCAGGTTGTTCTCTTTCAGGGCATTTGGGGAAACATTCATTTCATTGGCCGGAAATGAGACCAATGAAAGGAGCAGACACAAGCAGGACTCATGATGAGTGGAGAGCACCTGTACACCCTGGAGTCCATAGACCTTCCCTTCCCCTTAAGACACTCCAGTTACATAGGCCAATAAACCTCAATACCTTTTATTTTTCCACTTAAGCCACCAAAATAGAACTGATACAGAAATCCAACAGAAAAGCAATTTCCCTAAGCAATAGGTCACTACACATGAATTTTCTCACCACTGCACCTTTTAGAATTTGCAGTGTCATACATCACTGCTAAACAGCAATACACAATTTCATAATTCAGTGAGTATAATTTTCTTTTTTTTTGGTACTGGGTATTGAACTAGGGGCACTCGACCACTGAGCCATATCCCCAGCCCTATTTTGTGTTTTATGTAGAGACAGGGGCTCACTGAGTTGTTTAGCGCCTCGCCCTTGCTGAAGCTGGCTTTGAACTCGTGATTCTCCTGTCTCAGCCTCCCAAAGTGCAGGGATTACAAACGTGCACCACTACGCCCGGCTTCAGTAAGTATAATTTCAAACAAAACTTTTCCAGTTGGAAAAATTATTATCTTAGGCCATTATTATGTCTCTAAGGGAAAGGAAAGAAAACAATTTTTAATCATTATCAATCTAAATCTATACTTTATTACATTGAGAAAATACACAAGGCAATAAATGGTTTAGACAGAAACAAAAGTACAAACATAAAATCTTTCCAAATTACTTGATTTATAACATAGAACAGGAAGCCAAAACATTACTGTGAAATTAAGGTTTTGTGTGGAACATTCTAACAATAGAGTCAGAGAACAGAAGGTTAGTAAACAAATGAAAATTCTTTGTGCCTTACTTGAAGTATTTTGCCCTTCCCAGTTCCAGTTCTTCAGATCAATACTCCATTTACTGTAGTTTTCCTTGGTTTCATTTGCATTATTGACAAAGTATAATCTTATTAAATCCATATATAATCAATAAATGTTTACTGACTGCCTAGGTATATTGATACTTGCATGAACTAAAGGCATGGAAAGGGGGGCAAATAAAGGGAGGCTCTGCAAACTTATCTGACTTAATAAAATGAGAATATCTAAAATGCTATCATCCTAGAAATTAATGTTAAACCATTTTCATATCTACAATCTGAAAGTCTCACAGAATAAAACTGCACAGATACCTGAAGCAAAATCTTACAAGAGAACTGCACTCCTCGGGGAGAATAGTTATAAACTTGTTGTCACAAGTCTTTGCAAAGATAATCTGGTTTTCCTTTCACTGAAGCGATCTAAGCAATAAAATAACTTCAAAACTAGGAATGCTATCCATGTAAATCATTATAACCAAAATCAGTACAAGACGTATCTCCTGAAATTGCTTTTAGGCTTTTCTCTCCAACATGAGAGATTAGCAGTCAGTATTTTATTCTTAAGAGGGGAAGAAAAAGATGTTCTTATTTACTTAAAAGGGTTTTTAAGGCTCTTTGCATCACACACTTGGTAAACACAAAAGTGACAAAGCTAGTCTCTTTCACAGGATTGTCTTCCAATATTTAATATGGCCTCCAGCTCACATCTCCAGAGCACAGCTTGAAATCTGACAGCCCAGGATGTTAAGGGTGACTGGGGATAAATCTAACAATTAGAAACACTGCTCAGGTACCTTGAAGTCTGCAGAGTCATATATTCACAAAGGAAATTATAGAAGTTAACTGTTCTAAAAAATTAACTAGACAGAGCCGGGCGCAGTGGTGCACGCCTGTAATCCCAGCACCTTGGGAGGCTGAGACAGGAGAATTGCAAGTTCAAAGCCAGCGTCAGCAACACCAAGGCCCTAAGCAACTCAGTGAGACCCTGTCTCTATATAAGACACAAAATAGGGCTGTGGATGTGGCTCAGTGGTCAAGTATCCGAGTTCAATCCCTAGTACCAAAAAAAAAAAAATTAGGCAGATGACGCTTCTGCTAAAGTTCAACATGTGTTTTTAAAATCAGGCACAGAAGCTGGGTGTGATGGTACTTGCCTGTAATTCTGAGCAACTCAGAAGGCTGAGGCAAGATCCTGGGCATCTTAGTGAGGCCCTGTCTCAAAAACAAAAACAAAAACAAAAAAGGCTAGGGGATGTGATTCAACAGTAGAGAGACCCTGGGTTCAATTCCTAGTAATATAATCAATCAATCTCTCAATATCATGCATAGATAAGTATCTGAAACTTCAAAATTTGGAAAAAGTTTAAGACACCAATACCATTTACAGTATCCTGATGAAATATTCAGAAACATGTACAAATAGAAGCACAAAGATGCTCATATTTGCAAGAGTATCTGTAGTAGGACGATCAAACAATACATATTTCCCACAGTGGAGGGTTAGGTAAATAAATTTTCCTTCATATATACAATGAAGAACTATCCACCATAAAAGGTTGTGATGCCATAATCAAAAATTATTACCATCAGGGAAAGAGAATCTCTTGGTGAAAAAGCAAGAAAATAAAACAGCATTATGTTCTATAATCTCTATTGCCATTTGGATATGAGGTGTCCCACAAAAGCTCCAGTGTTAATGCAGGAATGTTCAGAAGTGAAATGACTGAATTGTGAGAGCTGTGACTTAATCAGTCCATCCTAGTTTCTGTGGACTAAATGAGTGGGAACTGTAAGTAGGTGGGGTGTGGCTGGCAAAGGTAGGTCACTGGGGTGTGCCATGAAAGGGTTCATCTTCCCTGTAGCCCCTTCTTCTCCCTCAGTCTCCTAGCTGCCATGAAAGGAGCAGTGCTCCTCCACCACACCCTTCTTGCCTTGCGCCCAAAGCAATGGACTTAGCCAAAAATAAACTGAAGCTCTAGAACTATGAGCCAAAATAAACTTTTCCTCCAAGATGTTCTTATCAAGTAGTTTGGTGACAGTGACACAAAGGCTGATTAACACAAATCTCCTTCATTTTTTTTTTAATTTAGCGGGTCATATATTCATGAAACAACGTCTGAACATAAATACTAAAACATTAAAAATAACATCTGTGAGTGGCAAATCTTGGACTTCTCTTAATTTTTCTAAAATACAAATATAGCCGGGCGCGGTGGCGCAAGCCTGTAATCCCAGCACTTAGGGAGGCTGAGACAGGAGAATCACGAGTTCAAAGCCAGCCTCAGCAACCATGAGGCACTAAGCAACTCAGTGAGACCCTGTCTCTACATAAAACACAAAATAGGGCTGGGGATGTAGCTCAGTGGTCAAGTGCCCCTGAGTTCAATCTCCAGTACCAAAAAAAATAAAATAAAATACAAATATACTATTTGTTATTTTGTTTAATTTGTAGTTTGTAGCTACAGCAAATTCCAAATGATAGCTTAGGAAGGGCCAATTATTAAACTTACAACTTGGCTTTTCTGAAAGGAAACATAAAAATGGCTGACAGTATTCCACATGTATATGGCTAACACAGGGTTCCTTATTAAACCTTACTACTTATTGAACATTGATTATACAAACTATCTAAAATTCATTCAAATATTACACCTTAGAGAAACACTGTGTTTCATGTCGGTGACCAAACATAATACACATCAGTGAATAACCCATAAAATATGCAGTTTTCTTGTATAAAAAAGAAAAGTTACAATTTTTTTTTAATTCACAGCCTGTAGTTTTGTTTTTTTTGTTGTTGTTGTTGTTTTTTAGAAATCTAAGGAAACAAACCATCAGAAGGAAAGAGGAAACAAAAGCCTCTCTCTCTCCTCAAAGGCTCAAGTCAGAGTCAATAGACGTCTACTCTGAGGCACCCTGTTTGATCATAAATACCTTGACTGAATTACTTGCTCTGGTTGCTCTCCTGTGAGAATTTGCTGAGGGCAGATACACACACAACACACACACACACAAGAACATGGTAAAGACAGGTAAATCCTGACTCAAGCATGTGGTCAGGGTCTTGACAATGACCACATGCAAGTAGGTCTGAGAACCCAAGATAACATCCAGTATTTACAGTAAGACCAGGGTGCTATCCAGGGACAAAGGAAAGGAATTTCCTCCAAGGATGAGGAAAGGCTTCCTAGATAAGACACAAAAGTCATACCTAAAGGGTGAATAGGAATAGAGAAAGGAAAACTGTTCCTGGCAGAAGGAACTGTGCATGCAAAGAATAGGGCTCAGAAATAAAGAAATCATGACATGTTTAGAACCAAAAATTGCTCAACATGGCTGACTGCAAAAATGGTCGTGGAAGCCAGGTGTGGTGGCAGACGCCTGTAATCCCAGTCTCCTGGACTTGGGAGCCCGAGATAGAAGGATCACAAGTTGGAGACCAGCCTCAACAAATTAGCAAGGCTGTAAGCAACTTAGACCCTGCCTCAAAATAAAAAATAAAAAATAAATAAAGAGCTGGGAACGTGGCTCAATGGTTAAGTACCCAGGGTTCAATTCCTGGTACCAAAAAAAGGTGAAAGAGTAGGTGTTGTGGAGGGGTTGTGGAAAGAAAGCAAGGCTGGTGACTATGCAGAGCTTTTTAATCCCTTGCTAAGGAGTTTGGATAGACTTGATCCTAACAGCAAAGGGCAGCAAGTGAAAGATTTTAAGCAAGGCAGTGACATGCTCGGGTTTGCATTACAGAATCACTGTCCTGGCACCATACTAAATATCCACCATCCCCCAGCAGAAAAATACCAAACACTAAAAGTAGGATTCATTTCCTAAGTAACAAAGAGGAATATATGAACGTTTTAAGGAAGACCAATATGCTTATAGGATTTTATACCTGACTGATATAAAAGCAAAGGAGACCACTTTACTTTGAGACCACTCCTATTAGTCATGCAAAAAAAAACAAAAAACATTGCACTTAATAGGGCATTTAATGGGTCTAGAACCAAATCTAAAGTTATTTTATTATAACTAAATTATATAACAAATAATAAAAATCCTAAATACAATTTCACATTCATGGTTTCCACTGTACTTACAGAGTATCATTTTCTAAAAACACAAAAAAAATCAATTCCTGTCATGGCATTTGAAGAAAACTGTATCTGTTTTAAAAAAAAAACAATTATAATGTAATGAAACCCACCATTCAGTATAAATATTGCACCAATGAAAAAATAAATAAAATTAAAAAGCACAATTATAATGGTCAGTGTATGCATGCTACTAACCAGCAGACTATCTACACAACTGTCAAGAAATTTGCAGTTTCCTGCCAACGTTTAAAGCCATTTGTGATCTCAGTTTAATTTTCCAGAGTTACATATTAAAAGCCACAAAATTAGTTATATCCTTTGGTACAGTAAATCTATGGACTTAACCTAATTTAGTAGCAAAAAATACCATTTATATGTTTGTAAAGGATCCCCATAGTACTCTCTTAAAATGAAAATAGTTTAAATATTCTATAATAGGGGATTTATTTCAGCAAAACAAAATATGTTACTGACCCAACAAAATATTGCATAGCTATTCAAAGATGGTTATTGTGAAGATTATTCTACGATACAAAAAAAGTTTAAATGAAAAAAGACAGATATATATGTATCCGGCAATTACAATTACATAATACATATGAGCAAATTACATCATTCATTATGGATGAAGACTGGAACACAGTTAAGTAAAAAATAGCTTTAATGTTAATGTAGGAGGAAATGTCAACAGTAAAGGAAATATATTTATTAGAGATTTACAGAGTTATTATTAAAATTTTTATAACTGGAACAAAGTTTCATCTTTTTTTTTTTTCTTTTTTTTTTTGGTACTAGAGATTGAACTCAGGGGCACTCGACCACTGAGCCACATCCCCAGCCCTATTTTGTGTTTTATGTAGAGACAGGGTCTCACTGAGTTGCTTAGCGCCTCCTCGCTGTTGCTGAGGCTGGCTTTGAACTCACGATTCTCCTGTCTCAGCCTCCCAAAGTACTGGGATTACAGGCTTGTGCCACCATGCCCAGCTAGTTTCATCATTCTTAAAAACAAACTAAGCTTGTGTTAATTAGTTTGCTCCCAAGAAAAAAGCACCCACACAGGCTCACTGCCACCATCCCTCCCAGGACGCCTCACCCAAGTTGCTTCAACTGTCTTCTCCCATGAGATAAAATGCCCTTCAGAATATCCAAGGGAAGAGAAACCCTGCAGACACCTAATTTCTCTTAAACAAGGGACCCCTACTTACATACCTACCTCAGTAACCTCAGAACTATTTGAACAAATGCGTATTTAGCTTCTTAGATTCTACATGTGACTACCTTCTGAAACACTGCATCATTAAATGATAAATCCAGCATAATGTATTTAAAAAAAAACTACTCTACCCATAGAGGTCTTAGGCAAGTCACTTAAGTGCTCTGATTATTTTCTTCATTTCAAAAACTAGGAAAGAAAGCATATCCTGGGTGACTTTGATTTCTTGCAACTCCTAAAATTATTATGATTTCATCACCACTTTATGCTAATAACCCTTAAACAGCACTTCTTGGACAATATTTATAATCTCAGAACCAAATATGCTCAGGTTCATGGAAGACCTATCTCTTAAAACCATTACAGTTATCAGTTCTAACTTGAGAAAAATAAACAAGATTCTAAGCAAGAAAGAACTCCTTTGACTGCTTTGTCTCCCAATAGTTAAAACAATACTCTCAAGTATCTGGCTCCCAAATATCTTTAAATGTTTCTTTTTGACCTAGCTTAAGTAGTATTTCCATCTGATTGGCAACTGTGTGGCAATATTCCTCTTTCAGTGTTGCCTGATCCTTATTCTGTTGATTTTTCTAATTGGAAGACACATCAAACAGAGAAAAATGTAAAGAATCATTTCTTTCTCTTTTTCCCCTTGCAACAGGGTCTAATTTATGTTCCCCAGGCTGGTTTCTACATCCTGGGCTGAAGTGATCCTCCCACCTCAGTCCCACTGATACTTAAAGAGGTTTAATAGGTATCTTCACAGGGCTCCTACTGTATACCAAACAGAATGGCAGTTGTTTGGGACACACAGGTCCAACGGATGACCAGTAAGCATTCCAGAACAAGCCTGGTTCAGGCTTGACACACAAGCCTTTAAAGTGTACCAGGTACAGGTGATGCACTCAATATACTCATAGTCGTTAGCTTAAAAACAGTTCTGCCTTTTTAAAAATTCCTTCTCAATTAATTGTTTGAAACTTGAAGCACATTTTGCCCCAACACACACTGCTGTAAACGTGGTTAAGTTTCTAAGCAACACACAAAAGACCAATTTAACACATGAAGTATATGAAACACTACACCTCTGCCCTGCCAAAAGAGCAGAACAGAACTGCAGCCAAAGAGCACTATGAGTGATTCTGTCATTTCAAAAGCTGGAGTATGAAGGAAAGCAGAGTATAGGCTAACAGACAGCAGACAGAGTCTTGAATTGGTGCTTGGAGATTTTAGACACTGAACCCAGGGACTGAGACCAAGAGCCAGGTAGGCCTGGCTTTGATCAAACCCATTTAAAATGCTGGATGCTTCTAATCATGTTATTCAACCATTCTAAGCCTGTTTATCCTCTGAATATCTGGCAGAGTAAATATTCAGTAAATAATGCATTTTTTTAATTTGTTTGGGACTAAATGGCTTTAATCTTCCTTGATATGAGAGTATACTTAACACAGCTGGTTTTTCCACATAAAAGAAAAGCAGATCTTTCAAAGTACCTAGGCAAAAATACACAAGGAAGGAGACTAATAAGAAGTGTTACATAAGCCGGGCACAGTGGCACACGCCTGTAACCCCAGCACTTAGGGAGGCTGAGACAGGAGGATGGCGAGTTCAAAGCCAGCCTCAGCAATGGCGAGGTGCTAAGCAACTCAGTGAGACCCTGTCTCTACATAAAACACAAAATAGGGCTGGGGATATGGCTCAGTGGTCGAGTACCCTGAGTTCAATCCCCAGTACCAAAAAAAATAAAAAAGAAGTGTTACATATAAGAAAAAGAGATGCTGAATTAAAATAACTTGGAAGGCAGTAAAGACAGAGAAGTCTCCCAATAAAGGAAGCTATGAGGAGGGAATACAGGGAATTTCCAGATGATTAACAGGAGGGAGAAGAGAGGAGAAATAGTAAATAGTAATAGCAAAGCCCTACAGGATATTGATGCATACACATACAACACACATTTTCATTTAATCCTTACACTACTCTAAGGCAGGTATAATTATTAGTCTATTATTCTTTTACAGATGAGGAAAGTGAGGAACAAAGACATTGAATAACTTGCTCCCAATCACTCAACTAGAAAAATAAGTCAGGGTTCAAACCCACAAACTGATTCCAGATTTGGGAGCCTGAACCACCATCTTATACTGATGCTTTTGTAGCTGGAATCCAACCATTTGCATAGGGAGTTTCCTATATCAAAAATATATAACTTACAGCCAGGCACAGTGATGAATGCCTGTAATCCCAGCAACTCAGGAGGCTGAGGTAGGAGTATCACAAGTTTGAAGCCAGCTTTGGCAACTAAGGGAGATCCTGTCTCAAATTTAAAGGAAAAAAAAAAAAAAAAAGTGGCAGCCTGGGAATGGAGTTCAATGGTAAAGTGCCCCTAGGTTCAAGACTCCAGTGCAAAAAAAAAAAAAAATAGTAGTAGTAGTTCAGAATTTCAGTAATGTCTACCTATAAAGTTTCCACTTGGAAAGGTATAAACATTATGTAATCATTTATAGATTTTTCTGGCAAAGTGGTAGTAGCTGACTTTTATTAAATGGTACTGAATCCCAGATACTGTCTGAAGCCATTTCATATGTTCTATCTCACTTAGACTTCACAAAGCCTCCTTTGTAACAGCTCTATTAAGCCCATTTTACATTTGAGAAAAATTGAGAATCAATTAGTCACAGAGGTAGTAGTAGCAGAGGACAGCTTCATTTCCTGATTTTCCCGGTTCCAAATCCTGTATGATTTTCATGACACCACATCTGGTATACCTGGACTTAAGCAGGTACACACAGGACATATTATATAACCAGCAGGGAATATAAAGCAACAATAAATTTAGTTTGATTTAAAATGGCAAAAACATCAATCCAACTTTTTTTTTTTATGCTGGGGATCAAATCCTGGCACCTGCACACGCTAGGCAAGTCCTCTACCACTGAGCTGCATGGCATGCCCTGCCCCATAAGGTAAATTTTAAATTAATTATTTCATTAGGAAATACAAACTCTCTTTAGGAGAGTTCAATGAACTGAACTGCCTTGCTCATTTTGTTTATTTTTAAAGGAATCGTGCTGGACACAGTGGCACACACCGGTGTCCCAGTTACTCAGGAGTCTAAGGCAGAAGGCTCACTCCAGCCCAGGAATTCAGGGTCAACCTAGGCAACACAGTCGAGCCACATGTGTCAGGGAAAGGGAAGGAAGGAATCCTCTCAGGTCCTCTATTGCTCTACAACTAACACCATCAAATACTATATAACTGTATGGAGGCACTTCTCCAAGGATTTAAAACTGCTCCAGAAACATTAGGTTAGAAAACAGGATAGGAACCAGTTTCCTAGGTTTTCATTTTAAGTGCCAATGTCAGCAAAAAGACAAAAGAACCAGTAACAAATCAGTAGAAAAGGATTTTTCCTATTGTTTTTGTTTTACGCTAGCCTCAGATTTGAATTCCAGCTCTGCCATTTTCAGTGTTGTTTTCTCATCTGAAAAATGATGCTATTAAGCTCCCACTCTCTGGCTATTACAAAGATTAAATTAAATATCAAATGCAAAGCACATAACCCCACAGCTGACACATGGTAAAAGCTTACTAATCACAAGTCTGATCCTCGTGCTCCCTCTCTTCCCATCTGGAAAGATGCTGCTCAGCCCTGCCCCAAGCACACACTAACCTACAAACTCCAGGAACCTTCAGGAGAGCTTTTCTCATTCTTCACCAAACCTGCATCATTATTTCCATAATGCCCTAAAGTCCTTTTGTCTCTCATTCAGGGTATTTATCTTTTTTACCATTCTGTGGTCACTGCAGGTAGGGAAACCAATGGGCAACTATTATTTGTATTTTTATTACCACAAAAGAGAATTGAGAACATCTATAAAATATAAAAGACACACAAAAGACCATTAATTAAAAGAAGGATTTACCACATGTGACAATGTGGTAGAAAGACTGAGGCAGAGATTACTGTAAGCACCAAAAACAAGCAAATAATTTAACCTTGAGTTTGTTAGTAAAGAAACATAATGAGTTACAGAGTACATTTTTATTTTTCATTTTCTTTCTGTTTATAGAAGGAAATATATCAATTCCTGAAAACAACTATCAATACTTGTTGAACTTATTTATCTAAGCCACTGGCAGGACCAAAATACAAACAAAGCATTCCAAAATACCTATTGATCTTTCACATAACTGTTACCACTTTATAAAGAAATCAAGCACTTAACTTGACAAACTCCCTTCATTAAAATGTTCCCACTTTGAACATAAAAGACCCTGTCTAGAAAGAAAGAAATAAAAGAAGAAAAAAAGTACAGGGCAGAACATGATGCTCTAGAACAGAGGATCACACACCCACACACCATTAGGGGTTGGTGATCAGGGACATCTGAAATGGCCTTGAAAATTGACAGAATTTTGACAGAGAATGAAACATGGGCAAAATGCATTTTAAAAAAGGAATGCAGAAAAGCATGGAAAACATTTGAAATGTAAATGTAAAATAGTGAACAATTTATTTTGGCACAGCATAGGAGAGAAATAGGAAAGCTGAAAAGGTAGGTTGACGTCTTGTCACAAACTGTCTCTACTATCAGTCTTAGGCAGAGTTTGGATGGTTTTCTATAGGCAATAGGAGATTCTAAAGGCTTGGGTCAAAGAAATTCTATGGCCCAAATCAAGCTTCAGGAAGACTATTCAATATCCACATGAAAAATAGCCTGGAGGGGAAAGCGGGAGTAAGGAGACTAGATTAGTGATTACTGCAACCACCCAGGTAAAGAAAGCACAAAGGCAGTGGCACTGTAAATAGGAAGAAGGCAAACTGCAAAACAACTTGGAGCACCCAGAGGGCCTGGCAAACTTGGATATGGGGTAGGGAAAAGGCAAAAGGAGAGATAAGGATGGGTCTAAAGCAGGGGTCAGCAAACTAGCCTACAAGCCACAGCTGGCCTGCCCCATTTGTACAGCCAAATAAACTTACAGATTTTATGTATTTAAATGTTTAAGGAAAAAGAACTGCAGTCTGCGACAAGTGGTAATGTAAATTTCAGTGTCCACACATAAAGTCTTATTGAACACTGTCATGCCCACTAATTTACATATTGTCTGCATTAGTAATACCAAGGCAAAGTTCCGTGGTTATGACAAATACTACATAGCCCTTGAAGAGAAAAAAGTTTACTGTCCTTCCCTTCTCAGAAAAATAAATTCCCGGCTGCTGCTCTAAGGTTTTGAGGGTGGTAGACAGAGATGATCCTAAGAAAAACAGAGATATCATCTTTTAGTACGCTAATGGGTCAGAAAGAGAAATGGTATCAATTTTGGAGTAGTTAAATTCAAGGTATCAACAAGTCAGCCAGGTAAGGGGGCCTGATATGCATTGGGAAGACCACACCACCCTGGGCCAGGGCACTGGCTTTGCCCCACACCTCGTGCAGTCTTCCCCCAGATCACTGCAAGGCATGGATCCTACACAGCCTTCTCCCAGGTCTGAGCTCAAATGTCACTTCCCTCAGAGAGGCAGTCCCTCCCTCACCCACCTAAGCATTATCTATCCATTACCTTCCTAATTTTCTATATTGTACTTACCACCGCCTGAAATATTCTTACTTATGGACATGTTTAACATCTTAGAATGTCAGTTCCTTACTGATAGGGGCCTTGCTTCTTGTTCCCCCGTGTCCCTGTGCTTACAATAGCACCTGAAACTGCTCAGCCAATATTTGAGGAGGTAAAGAGCAGAAAGGAAGGAATATGAATAAAGGGACAACTGAAGCTCGGGTAAAAAGTGGATGATCTGAAAAAATAAAAATAAAATTTAAAAAAAGTGGATCATCTGCAAAATTTGAGAAACAAATGACATGTGCCATTCACAGAAGCTTTGGGAAAGTTTCACTGGGATAAGGGGAAAAGTGAGAGAAAGAGAAGACACCCAAAAAGAGAACAAAGACACAAAGAGGAAAAAGGGAAGTACTTACTGTGTCTCATAAGCCAGAGAGCTATGTGGCTGGGAAACATCTGCCAGGAAGCAGGTTTTCAGAAAAGGGGTGTCAAAATGTGAGAACAAGAAGGTGATTTCAAGGAAGCAGTCTCAAGAGAATGGAGGTGGCAGTCAAGTTGCAAAGGGTTAAAGAATAAGTGGGTGGGAGGAAGTGAAAGCTTTCAAGGCATTTGACAGCAGAATAGAGGAAGTAGAGAGTGCAGAGGCACACCCAGGAGCAGCAGTGAGGAAGTAGGATCCTTCTTATTTTCATAGATTGACACAAATCTGATCATGGTAGTGCCTTGTTTAAAAGCCTGCAACCTCCCCCAATACATTATGAGAAAGCCCAAAGAAATATGGCCCATAATGGCTTGCCTGATCACACTTATGATGATCCTGCCTCTCAATAGCCTGCATCTTTTTCCTCTCTCTGCCAACTGCAGGATATTGGCCCTACTGCAGGTCCTTGGCACATGCTGTTCCCTCTGGCTACAAAACCTCTTCTACCTGTCACATTTCAGTGTACAAAAACCTGTACTACAGAAACCCTTCTTCTTAATGCCTCACCTCTCTTACAGCAAGCTAACCAACTCTTCTGATACATAGCATATCTGTAACAAGAGGTTGTACAATTGAATTGTTGTATTTTCTACTAGCAAGGAACCTTTCTGAGGGCAGAGCCACAACTGTCTTGTTCTCACATATGTGATCTACAGACAGTTGTTGAATAAAGGAATAAACAAGAAAACCTAAGAGTTGGTGTTTTGTTTGTTTTATTAATCACAATCAGTTTGTGCATCACAACTGGCCAATTTACTAAATCCATCAGGGGGCTTAAAATTTATTACATTCAGATGTATCTGACCTCTGACCTCCCCCTACTTCTAAACAACCTGAGTTGTAAAAAAGTAAAAAAGGTGACATTCTCTAGAATTACCATCATACATCAAATGAGTTTCACAACAAGATAACTGATACACAATGATCTGTAAAACTAAAGTTTTACAGAATGGCTTTAACTGAACAAAAATTAAGTAGTATATTAAATTCTGGCTTTATGCAGAATTTCTTAGTCTATGTTACCCTAAAATGGGTTTGGAGATATGCGTATCAAAAGATTCTTTGTATCTCTCCATAACAAATCACATCAGCCTGCCTACCCTGTATGTGATCCATCAAACTAGTGTACTAACGAAAATTATCACAAGAATTTATACATTTAGCAGATTGGTTTTTCCCTTTCTCTTCTCTTACCATAGCTTGAAAACTTTAATTCTACTAATTGAAAAATTGATATAAATTACAGTCTTCCATTCTGAGAAAATTGTGCAAGCAAGCCTACAAATAGAATTGTGTTTAACTAATTAACTTGTAAGTTCTAATACCCTTAAGCCCTTTAAAACAGCATTTAAAAACTAATGAGAATTGTATTAATTACTAATTGTTCATATCTATTTTTGCTTTATACAGTCAAACCAGTCTCAGTTAACCAAAGTACATGAAAATAAGAGATCCAAGTTTCTTTTTGTTCACCTTTTTACAGTTCAAGTAGACTTCCCTACACACTGTCCCTCCACAAATCAAATTACAGAGCTTTACTATCTTTGTCATTCTCAAATGAGAAGACAAAGATATAGCTAAGTCCTTTGCTGTCAAAGCTCTTGGAATGAAAAAGATATTAACAGTTGTTTTCCAATCATGGGGCAACCACTGTTCTTCAGAGTAAGAATAAGACTCAGAACCAAAAAACCTGTTCAACATAAATACTACTAAGAAGGAAATGTACTTAATATGCAAAATACATACACGGTTAAGAGGAAGGACTGACAATATAATTTTATATTTTGGGTAAATCTTGCTTTAAAAAAGAACAATATGTGAACAGAAATAGAAACTATAGAGTTATCTTCACCGAAAACTGAATATATATTTGAGAATTCTTTTAAAATCCTGTAATTCCAGCCAGGCGTGGTGGCTCACGCTTGTAGTCCCAGCACTTTGGGAAGCTGAGACAGGAGAATCCTGAGTTCAAAGCCAGCCTCAGCAACGGCGAGGCACTAAGCAACTCAGTGAGACCCTGTCTCTACATAAAACACAAAATAGGGCTGGGGATGTGGCTTAGTGGTTGAGTTCCCCTGAGTTCAATCCCTGGTACCAAAAAAAAAAAAAAGTCCTGTAATTCCTTAAGTAGCAAAACTCCTTGAAGTACTATCTGATTTATAAGATTTTTAATTTAACTCAGAAGACAACACTTTACAATCAGGTATGCCTGGTGCCTCTCTGCCAGCAGCCCACCATTTCCTAAGTAAACTGAATCAGTGAAAGCAACACAGTATCTTTATATTGACTTTCCCAGAAAGCCTAATACATTCCTACCAAATTATATACCTTGGATGGCATTTAAAGCTAAATAGAAGCACCTTTGTTTCTCATTTTTCCTTAAAATTAGAGAAAAGTCTAATTTGGCACCTTGAGTGCTGTCTAAATAATTAATGCTTCTAGACTTGAGAACCTGTCTTAAGCACCAAAATTTTTTTTGATTTACTCATTTCTAAATAAAGCATTCTCACCTAGATTATCTCAGCTACTTTTTGTCTTGTATGTATCTACTTGGTGGGTCTTCTTACCATCTTAAAATATTCTGGATATAATTTTAGTTTTTTGGGGTTTTTTGCCTTTTTGGTAATTGACACAAAGCATACATACCAATCTTAAACACACTTTAAGTTGATACTACATGATCGGCACCATTCCAAAATCTTTAGGTGTAGCCGTTCAATCCTCACATCAATCTTACAGACAGGTACTCTTTACCATCAGCCTATGAGTAAGGACATGGGCATTATTTATTCACTTCCTCATAGCCAAGATTAAACTAGTCTGGGTCCAGAGCCTCCAAAAGCAGGCCATAAAAACCAAGGAAAGAAACAAAGCTAAGATGCAAAAATTTCATGTTTTCTACCTAGAGGTATAAAAATCAACCTGATTTAGTCTTCCACAGCTGGTTCAAGTTATTACTGTCTCCTACACAGCTACAGCTCCTCTTTTCAGGTTTCACAGAGGTTTTCAATTCACTCTTAAGTAACTCATTTCCTGAAGAATTAAAGCAAAGATCCCTCACTTGTTTTTCATTCTGAAGAAAACCTCTGCCTTGAATTGTCCTGTAGAAATTCCCTGACAGCAGCTTCTTGTTCAGGCCCCATACCCTACTTGTACACTTTCCTTTCCATCTCTTAAGTGAGTGTGTAAAATGGCCCTTTTCTAATAGAGATCTGAACTCTCACTCCATTTCAGGTAGTATGATTTGACCCTTCTTAATACTGTGGGCAGTATTATTACCAACATTAATTACCATACTGTGTGGTGATGATACAAATTCAAATTGCGAGGGTGTTTATAATGGTTTGCCCTTCCGCTAAATGCCCCAGAGTGTTTCATTCTTAAGCTATGATTCTACTTTTCATAAACCTACTCCTCATTCACAGCTAAGATAAAAATTAACACTGCTAGCCTGAAAATATGCATTCCTGAACTCATCCTTTTGATCACTCCTGTTTCTCAGATTTTGTTGTATTTAACCTTCTCTTAACTTGAAAACCAGTTAGATAAACTGTCAGAGTCCTTTAAAAATTAAAAGCAAAACGAAGTAGTTTTTACTCTACTCTAAAGAAAGCATATACGAGCAGGGCGCCCTGGCTCACACCTGCAATCCCAGCACTTTGGGAAACTGAGACAGGAGAATGGCAAGTTCAAAGCCAGCCTCAGCAATGGCGAGGCGCTAAACAACTCAGTGAGACCCTGTCTCTACATAAAACACAAAATAGGGCTGGGGATGTGGCTAGTGGTTGAGTACCCCTGAGTTCAATAACCGGTACCAAAAAAGAAAGAAAACATATACGAACTTCTTGACATATTTTGGCTCTAAACATTTTCTGTTTCCTGGTAGTCTTCTGGATAGTTGATAAGTATCCAGGTAAAGCATTTTCTGTTGTGAGAAGGAAAGGGTAGCAAAATGGTCAGTAGAAGCTGGCCCTTTGTAGAACTTTCAGTGCTTCACATTCTTCCATCTGCTAATGACACTCCTGAGCTCGAAACTTAAAATGGCTTCTCATCTTTCCTATTCATTTATTCAACGAAGGCCATGGTCCTGACCTCACACTGCTCACAGACGTGGGGAGAAAGTCAGTCTTCACAATCTGGCACCACCCTGCAGTCACGTCTGACCTCCTCCTGCTCTTTCCCAAGCCGTCTGCTCTAGTCACAGAGGCTGCTTCCAAGTTTGCCACCCATACCACATACATGCCCACCTTCATGCCTCTACTCACGTTGCATGTCTACATAGATTTTCTTCCCACCTCAAAACAAGGAAACTCCTACGCCTCCCTCAAGGACCCATTCAAATGAAGCCTTTTTTTTTTTTTTAGTTGTAGATGGACATAATATCTTTATTTTCTTATTATTTATTTTTATGTGGTGCTGAGGATCGAACCCAGTGCCTCACGCATGTGAGGCAAGTGCTCTACCACTGAGCCACAATCCCAGCCCCAAATGAAGCCTCTTCATAAAGCATTTGAAAAAGGTTCTAAATAGGATTTAGGTCTCTTCAGGGAACCTAGTGGTTCCAATTTTGACCTCTACTACAGCATTACCCACACAGTGTTATAACTACAAAGAGCAAGCTTACTTCCATTATAAACTGTGCTTAATCCATCTGCCAGGCACTTCAGAGGTACTAAGAGACTAATGTATATACAAAGAATGAATTAATCTGTAACTTAAAATTTTAAAAAAGAGAACAACAACAAAGAGAAACTACTCCTTAGTTCTCAGACATCAACGGAGTGTTCTGTAAGGCTTCTAGGAAACAATCTACAATAACAACGTAGAATTTACTCATCTGTGTATGTATAAACTGCAACTTCAAAGCTCTGTGCAGACTCTCTGAGGTCTTCCACTAGACATAACTCTTATCGGCAGGGATTTTTTTACCTGTTTTGTTCTATTTATTCACTCTCTGAAAGTCATAGCAAGAGCTCGGTAAGTATTCACTGCATGAATAAATAAATAAATAAAATGCTGTGTGAATGTTACTGTTATGTAAAGTTAGTAACAGATTAAAAATATCCCAACAAATACCCATTGTCTTCTAGCCAGAGCAGACTTATAAGAAATTTTCCTTTGGCTTCTGAAAGTACATCTTGCCTTGGAACTGGCCAAATTACTCAGCACCAAGGAAGAATATGTGCCCACAGCTGGCTGCAAAGAATCACAAATCATAAAACCTTAGAAGTGAAGGTATCACGGAAATGAACTTAATGTTTTACACCTTCTTATGGCCTCAAACTGCCAAAAATGCTAATGCACTTCAGAGGAAAGAATACTCAAAGGAATTAGTTTCCTGCCCCAGAAACCCAGTCATTTCAACATGGCAGATGCTTAAAACCCCATGTTACCAAAGGGTTTTTAAGACAGGAAGCAACAGTGGCATACCTAGCTGAGTACTGGGGACAGCAAGGAGAGAGGATGCAACAAGCCAAACAAGAACATGCTTGGAGGTTGGTATGAAATATATAAAAACAATGAGCTAATTTCTCTAATGCCTCCTATAATTTACCTTTGCAACTTTTTTTTTTAAATAGAGATCAGTTCTATGTGGCCCAGGCTGGCTCTAAACTCCTGGGCTCAGGAGTTCCTCTTACCTCACCCTCCCAATTAGCTGGGATTGTAGGAGTACATCACCATGCCTGACTTGTATTGTAATTATTAAAAAAGAAAAAATGAAGGACATAAAAACAAGTAGTAATGCCCTTGGTCACCAGGTGCTCTGCCTTTTTCCATGATAATTCTTCTTCCAATTTTAACCACTCTTATAGGTAAAAATGGTTAAGAAGGTGATTGTCCTTAAATGGGAAGAGAGTAGAGCATGGATGATTTTTTTCCTCTACTTACCACTTTCCAATTTTTCTACAGTGAGTTTCCCACTGGTAGCAATGAGAAAATAAGCTTATTAAAAGAAAAAACTACAGAGCTAAGAAGTTTGTGTTCCAATAAGAAAAATAATTACACTAAATAAACTCTTTATCCCAAAAAGATGAATAATCAATAAACCATCTGCCCTGCTTTTTCCTCAGCACACTGTCTTAGCCTCTTTTTTTGTAAATATTTTTTAGTTGTAGATGGACACAATACCTTTATTTTATTTATTTATTTTTATGTGGTGCTGAGGATTGAACCCAGTGCTTCATACGTGCAAGGCAAGCACTCTACCACTGAGCCACAACCCTAGCCCCATCTTAGTCTCTTAACTACCAACATATCTAACAATTCATTTATTTTTTTTAAATGAGCTTCATAATAGACACAACCTGTGTAGCAGTTCAGTTTTCATACACTATGTGTGCATTATTTAACTAATTTTCCCCAACAATTCTGTGAAACAGGTAAGGTATAAATTTTTATTTCCATTATACAGAAGAGGAAAGTTAAGTGCCGGAAGTCAAAAGATTTGCCATGATAGGAGTCTAGATCTTCTGGATTCTCGCCTGATATCTCAGGCACTATGGACATTTTAAGCCAGACAACACTTTGTTGTGGGGGGCTGTCCTGTGCATTGTAGGATATTTAGCAGAATCCCTAGCCTCTACCCACTAAAAGTCAGTATTACCACCTCTCTTCCTAAACCATAACTACCAAAAACCTCTCCAAGAGTTGCAAATATTTCCTCCAGTACAAAGTCATACCAAGTTGAGAATCACTGTTCTAAAAGAATCTGAAGGGTTCCTTCTGGCACCTCTATTCTACAACAAAGTAAACAGACAACACCACTGAACCACATACATCACAGAACCAGAAGCTGCTTGCTCAGCAAGATTGTTTCTTAACCAATTCCCTACTGACAAGAATTTTTTTAATAATTTATATATATTTTTTTAGTTGTCATTGGACTTTGCCTCACACATGCTAGACAAGTGCTCTACCACTAAGCCACAACCCCAGCCCCTCAAAATAATTTTTTAAACGTGCAAACAAGCAAGAAAAAGTTCTTTGCACAAATATGTACATTTCAGACAATAAAACTTCTAATGGCATGTTATTATCTAGTTAGATCATAATGGATATCCAGAATGTTATATGTATTTAAAAGGAAAAAACATTTACCAGAGGAACCTAAAAATTGAAAAAAACTACTTTATTAATGCAGTTATTTTTACTTAGTGTTCTCTCTATAAAAATGGGTACAAACCTACATATGTTGCTTCCATCACTTACTTTAAGGTACTCAGAAGAAACTGATAACTTCAGAACATAATTTATAATTATATTTATAATTTAAAGTATTATAATTTTCAGTTTGCAACTAAAATCACCAGTGTTTGTAAACTTAGAATCTAAACTGGCAGACCTCACAATCCTATTTAGAAGCCCTCAGATTTTTTCTTCAAGCAAATCAACCCAAGTCCGCTCCTGCAAAAGCAACTCATCCCCAAAATTCCTTATCTTCACTAGTTTTTTTTTTTTTTTAGCAAATGCATAAGTTGAAAAGATTTTACATCTCAATCCCCCTTAACATCTTAAATCTGTAAAGGATGGATACCAAGTAATCAGAAAGCATTAGGCAAAGTGACATTAAAAATGCCTAAATTACATACACAAAAAAAACTCTGAAATATAGGTATGTTTTTAAAAATGAATTTTTTTGTCAATGTCTAATTGATTTACTCTCATAATTTCCCAATGGTAGCAAATAATGAGTATACTATGGAACAGAAAAAAGTTTAAACTAACAATACTTATGTGGATTGTTAACTCCAAAATCCTGATACTGGAAAAAAAAAAAAAAAAACAACAGCTGTGTAGTTATCTAGAGAGTCTGAGATAAGGTACAATGGAAATGCTTAGTTAATACAATATATAGAATTAAGAAAAGGTAATGATTTCTATTCATACCGTCCACAATCACTTGGGTATGATGTCCTTGGGTCTTTAAATGTGATCTGTATCTGTATGTGGAAGACATTTTCTACATATTACAAAGCAGACTGTACAAGAAGTGTCCAGAACCTTGGTGGTCTCCATTATTAGTCTTCACCACAGAGTACAAAAGAACACATCGATCCTTCAATGAAAATGATTCCCAGGTCTTGGAAAACATCAGAGTCACCAAAAGCAAAAATGAACAGACAACACAAAATGGAGTTTTGGAAAGTAAGAAACAAAGATTTAATCAATACAAAATGCTCGTCTTAAAATCTTTTTCCACTGTGGCCATGTCCACACGTAACTCAAATCTTTCCTTTAAAAAAAAAAAAAAAAAAAAGCCAATAACTAGAGACTGCATGCTCACACCTAATTGTCTCCGCATTACACCATCATGGAACAGACCAAGGTTTTTAATGCCTTCCTCCCTGACGGAAGTAACGACAATTTTATACCACTGTAAATAACTGTCACTGAAAGAAAAACTATGAATTGGATTAATAGTATGTATAGTAATACATCCAACCAGGGGCAAAAGACAGCTCACAGCCACGTATTAAGAGGGGCAGGGACGACAGGATACCCTTCCCCAGTAACACACAGGAAAGCATGGGGAAGTTGTCCTCCAAAAGATGGGCACACAAACATCTAGCAACAATCACACCTTTTATCTAGTCTCTCTAGAGAATTCGTTCGTAAACACATATGCAAGGAGCCCACATCTCAGGAACCTTAGGGAGTGACTTTAGAGGTGTTTACTGGTCCTACTGAAATAGGACTAGTAAGTCTCCCCTCTGAAGCGCCTCCTCGGATGCGCCAACTCGGCAACAGCGCGCGGATGGGGTCCAAGGAGTTCAGGGACCAGAGACCAGTCCCAGATTCGGTTAATCAAGTCCCTTTACAGCAGAATTCGCAAATGCTTAGATGGTTCTTTCTCACTGCTGCCCTTCCCCGGTCTTCTCGTCCAGGGTCATCTGTAGCCCTTCTCGCTGGCTACCTGGCGCCAGGTACCTAAGAGAACCTAGAAGGGGAGGGGCGCTACGAAATCACCGACGCCCTCGACCCCAACCAAACTCCAAATCCCTAGCACGGAGGAAAGACCCTCAGCCTCCGTCCTGTGGCCCAAAAAAAAAATCTCCTCTCGCCCCCGCCCCCACCACCACTACCCCAGCAAATGGGCCGGGGAGCTGGCGGTCAAGTTCTCCGCGCAGCGACCGAAGGACGTCAGACCTCAAGCCCGCGCCCGAATCTCAGGGTGGTATAAACAGGATGTCTGACAGCGCGTTCCCGGCTTGTTTATGAAAACTTGAGGTGCACTCGGGGGGAGGGGGCGGCGAGACTCAACCTTTCCCCTCCTGGCCCCGGGCCCCCGCCCCGCGACCTCCCTGCCGCCGCCGGTTCCGCTCGACTGGAAATCCCCCGCCGTCCCCGCTGGCACCCGCACGCCCCACTGTCCAGACCTCGGGGTCCCGCGCAGTGCTCGCGGGTCGCCTGCGGGGCGCGGCGTTCGAGGACAGATCAAGAGCCGCGGCCGCGCCTCCGGCTAGCCCAGGGCTCCGCGCCCCTCGTCATGTCGCCGCGACTGCGGCAGGCTTTTCACCACCTCTCGGTGACACTCACCACTTCCGTGTGCGCCAGGGCCGGACGGCTCCGGGTCGCTGCGCCAGTCGGGGTCGGGCGGCCGGCTCGCTAGGCGGCCAGCCGCTCGGGGCCCTGCGTGGTGCGCCCAGGGCTGAGGAGGGGACGCCGAGAGGGAAACCAAGACTGAGGTGCAGGCCAGCTCTGTCGGCGGCTCGCTGCTACTCGGAGGCAGCCGAGGCCTGCGCTCCGCGACGCTCCCGCCTCTCGCCCCTCCCCGCGGCCGCCCCGCCTCCCACCCCGCGGCGGCGCGCCCCACCTCCTCGAGACGTCACGAGCGGCGGCCCCGGAAAGGGGGCGGGAGCCGCGGTGGAGGCTTGAGACCCTGAGCTTCGCCAGCCCGCCCCGCCCCCATCCGGCCTCGCGCACGCCCCGCCCCGGCTCCTGCCCAAGACTTGCAGCTTTTACCGCGTCTTCTAGAAACACCAATCTGGGGATGCGAGGTCAGCCTGCGCAGGAAGTAAGATTGTGCATAGAGTTACACTCCCTACCAAGTTTGGAGGCCCTCGGTCACGTCTTTGTACACTTTGATGCATTTATCACGTCCTTCCGTATACACCTCTGCCCCTTAGCCCAACCGCACAAAAACTAAACTCAAAAAGCACTTGACTAACAGGAACTTAACCAGAAATCAAATCTCGAATATTTGACAAGTTACTTAAGATCTTGTATTCAAAGAACTCTTTGGAGGAGGAAAAACTAACTAAGGTACTCATGTATCATAGTAATAAGAACTAATATTTGTTGATAGCTAATCTGTGTCTAGCACTTTTCATTTGTTACTAACATCCCTCAAAGTAGGTATTAATCATATTTTAACTATGAGAAGATAAAGTACCTTAATCAGGGTCGTACTATTGCCAAAATTCATGCCCCATAGGTCTTCTATGGCCAAATCCTGACAATTTTAATTCCTAGATAGCTCTCCAATTAGTCCACTCCTCTGTATTCCCACAACGTGGTCTTGGACCACAAAAACATCTTACATTGTCACTTGCATTCACTACAGCCCCACAATTCTCCATGGTAAGTTTTTAAAAAATTCAAATCTGTTCCACTCATTCCTGTGCTTAAAACACTCTAGTGACTTCCCCCTGAAAATCCTTAGATGAAAATTCTCCTAGGCCATGGATCTTCAGAATTCTACATCTTCAGGTCACTGCAGACTAAGGCTTTCCACCTGTCCTGACTCCAGTAACCATGTTGGACTGTTCCTAATGTCTTGGGGGAGGGGGTGGCAATTTAGACTGAGCAAGACATGCTGGATGTGGATAAAAAGGGCATCAGAATTCAGATACTAGATTTCAGGTTTGTCCTCCATCAGTAACCACCTGTGTTTCCATAAACCATTTTCAGTTTGCTCATAAAAGTTGAAGGGCAGACTAAATGATCTCCCAAGTACCATCTGGAAGGAAAGAGAAAAGCTATCAGAGAAGACAGAAGAATCAAGCAGGGAGGAACCAGGCCCAGGTACCTGCATTGTGGGTGTTGGTGTGCATGTCTTATCTCGCCTGTGAACACCTCAGGGCTGTTTGCATCATTTTCTTCACCTGTTTAATAGAGACAATACCGTCCTTATAAGGGTTTTACTGAAGGTTAATTAAGATAATGGAGACCTGGCCCATGGCTCTGTAAATCATAGTGATTCTTTTTAATCTGATCCTTAAAGAATAGGTGGGAAGAACATGAAGGTAGACAGAGACCTGAAAGAACAGCATTTCAAGGCTGGGGTTGTAGCTCAGTGGTAGAGCGCTTGCCTAACATGCATGAGGCACTGGGTTCAATCCTCAGCACCACATAAAAATAAATAAAATAAAGGTAGTGTGTCCATCTACAACTAAAAAACATATTTAAAAAAAAAGAACAGCATTTTAGATTAGGAGAAGGATAAAGAAAAAGGAAAATAAGGAATGCAGCAGTGAAACCATTGTGCTGAAGAAGAAATCTGCCTGCTCATGAAATGGAGTCAGGGAAGAGGGCCTTGATTGAATTTAGATCCATTATCTGTGTCAAACATTGCTGAAAATTCAAAGAAAAAAGACTTCCTGCTCTCTGAAAGCTCACCTTAGCGGGGAACCAACAGGCAGGCAACAATTAGTGTGATTCATGTACCCCTAAAGGTGATCACAGAGAAGAATCACCCAGCCCAACCTAGAGAAGTCAGAAGAGTCTTCAAGCAGCAAATAAGTTGCCCCAGCCAGGGAAAACATGGCATATTCAGGCAGGAATAGTACATGCTTTGTGACTGGGACTGAGAAAAAATTAGCCTTATGCAAAAAAATTCACCAAAAAATAAATAATCTGTACTCAAAGGATTTAATTAGGTTTTATTTTAGAAGAATCACTCTAAGGCAGAGGTTCTCATTCTCAGCACTATTGAAATTTGTGGCTGGAAAATACTTTGGGGAGCAGGGCTGTCCTCTGCTTCGCAGGATGTCTAGCTTCTACACACCAGCTTCCAGTAGCAACCCCTTGCTCTCCCTCCACCCCCAAACCCCTTATTCTCCCCCTGTTCCAGTTGTGACAACCAAAAATGTCTTCAGATGTCCCCTGGGGGCCAAATCACCACCCCTCCCCCATTGAGAACCACTAATTTAGGGATAATGTGGAAGCTGGATTGAAAGACAAAGAGATTAATTACATAGCATTATAGAACTATAAACTGCATGTAATGAGAGCCTTTCTAAGGCAGTAGCCTGGGGAAGGATATTGTGGAAGATGCAAAAAGCCGGGGGAGATCGAATAGACAATACTGAGATGTGGATGGGGAAGCAGACAGAGGACTCTCACATGACTCTCAAATTTTGAATTGGTTAACAAGTTGACCAGTGATGCCACAAACTAAATTGGATGAGGAATCCAGTGGTTCAGAACAGAAAAGTTCTTTTTAAGTCAATTTGTGGATAAAATACATGATACCAGAGAGAAAAAATAATATAAAACAGAGGAATACAAATATTTCCATCTAATTTGTAATGCATGACATACATCTAAACTGAACTAAACCAAATATAACAAAGTAGAAGACTCTTATCAGGAAATTATCTAAAATTATAATAATAACCATCTAACCAACAGTCATACACACAATTTCACACATGGTCTTCATCAAAAGAGCATTTGTGTTGCGGATGTAGCTCAGTGGTTGAGTGCTTGTCTAGCATGCACAAGGCCCATTCAATCCCTAGCACTACAAAAAAAAGAGCCTCTGCCAAAGCTATTGCCTAAACAATGGAAAAATATAAACAATGAGGTTTGTCTTTAAAAGATGGTACTAAAAAAAAAAAAAAAAAAAAAAAAAAAAAAAAAAAAAAAAAAAAAAAAAAAAAAAAAAAAAAAAAAAAAAAAAAAAAAAAAAAAAAAAAAAAAATAAAAGATGGTACTAAACAATATTCAATTAAAATCCATTGTATAAATCATGAAATTTAATTACAAAGAGAAACAAAAGAGATAAAACCACACATAATCTTGCAACCCTAATATAAACATGGCCATCATATTATGTATTTTCTTTCAGTTCTTTTTTTACTAAGTACATTTTGATATAAATATAATCACAGTATGTATGTAATTTTGTAAATTGTTCCTTAAAGTTAATTATAATTTAGAAGCATATTTGCATGTCTCCACGTGTCTTCATAGCTAATGCACTTCTTCATATGAATAACTTTTAGATAATAAATATAAAATTAAATATTTAATATTTAAATAATTATTTTCAGAATGATTCACAGAAAAGAGATTATTGAGTCAAATAGTTTGCATATTTTTTTTTTTTTTTGGTACTGGGGATTGAACTCAGGGGTACTCGACCACTGAGCCACATCCCCCGCCCTACTTTGTGTTTTATGTAGAGACAGGGTCTCACTGAGTTGCTTAGTGCCTCGCCATTGCAGAGGCTGACTTTGAACTCGCGATTCTCCTGTCTCAGCCTCCCTAAGTGCTGGGATTACAGGCTTGCGCCACCGCGCCCGGCTCAGTTTGCATATTTTTTGACCCTCAGTTCTTAGATTCATATTGGCAAGTTACTTTCTACGCAGTTTCTGCAAATTTACATTGCCCAGAAAAATGTGCACAATGTTAGGTTCTTTAACCATGGACATTATAATTTTGAAATGGTTTGTAACTTTATTTTTTAATTTTTTTTTAAATATTTTTTTAGTTGTTGATGGACCTTTATTTTTTTTTATTTATTTATATGTGGTGCTGAGAATTGAACTCAGTGCCTCATGCATGCTAGGCAAGTGCTCTGCCACTGAGCCACAACCCCAGCCCCCAGGTTTGTGACTTTAATATGTATACAATGACCTTATTGAGCCAGGCGCAGTATCACAAGTGCTCTGCCCTGAGGAGAACTTTGGTAACCTTATCATGAATTTGTATGATAGGGTACGTTTTCAAATTACTACTTGAGAAAAACCTGGATCCAGGTTTGTTTGTTTTGTTACTGTTGTTGTTGTTGTTGAAATCATGCTACCCAGCCCATTTAAGTCAATAAATAATTACAAAAATTAGGTTAAACTATATATAAAAACTCACTTCTACAATATTATGGTGCATGGATCTGCCTACAACTAGCTAGCAAGTAGTTGGAGAATATGCATTAATTAGTTCATGACTATCAAGAATTGGTGGAATAAAATGAATTAGCCATGCCCAAGATTTATTTGGGGAAACGCCTGTGAAAGATTAACAAGGAAAGGGTAGGAGAAAGTGAGGAAGACCTCCAGACCACACTTCAGCTCTGACATCTCAGCCATTGCTGAGGCTGGTTTTGGACTCGCAATTCTCAGCCTCCCAAAGTACTGGGCTTACAGGCCTGAGCCACCACGCCCGGCGCCAGTGCATTTTTAATGGTCTTGGTGAGTAGTGTGCCCTTGGGTCTCCCATGGAACATAGTTATCTGGCAAGTCTTCTGGTCTTGCATAATATTTCCACCTAGCATGCTCCTTTCCTCAACCTCTTAATCCTTCCTCTATCTACTGTGGGGGTAACTCCAGTTTCTCCACTTTACCCAGGTTTGGCGGTCATTTTTTCCAGGCTTCTAGGAGCCACACTAAGTTTGCCTCATCCTCCAGAGTCTTTGTATCTTGGAAAAGTGCCCCTATCATGAAAATAGAAAGGACACAAGTAGAGCAGAGGAGAGGGAGTGAAGAAATGGAGGAGGGGAGGAAAAGGGGGAGACACTGGGGAATGAAATTTACCAAATTATGCTATGTGCATGTACAAATTGTAAAAATGAATCCCACTATTATGAATAATTATAATGCACAGATAAAAAAAAATTTCTCTTTTAAGAGAAAGATGACCCTAGGTCTGAGCTCCAGAAATAGTTGCACTTTTCTTGGGCAAGGTTATTTACCACTTTTATACCTGATTGCATTTCTGTCTTTGATCTTATTGTTGAGAACTTCAGAATCAAATTTTAGTCATACTTCTATTCATACATAAGAAATTACAACTTACAAATTTTATATACTGTCTTCAAAACAGATTCCTTTTATTCTCTTAAACTTATTTTCACGTCACATGGAGTCTCTCATTTGCATTTACTCAACACTGACTTCCCAGCACTGTGCTAAGTACTATTCATATGTATTATCTCATTTAATCCTGTCTTATCTATTGTGGGGTCTTGAACAAGACATTAAATTTCTTTCAGTTTTGATTTTGTCATCTGTAAGTGAGGAAAATCATAAAGTCCACTTTCCAGGATTATCATGAGGATTAATAATGATAGTTAATATCACCAAGTTATTAAAATGCACTCAGATTTATTTTGCCAAAAACAATAAATTAAAATATCCAATTTAATTATTTTACAAGATTTCAGTGTAGTAATGTCTGGAAAGATAAACATCAGTTTATTCTAAAAACACTCAATGTACAAAGTATTACTAATCTTTTTATTACAGCTTTAATCTAATTGAAGGCTTTTGTGGTTCCTGTAATTAATAGCAATATAACAGAATCGATGAAGCTAAGATATAATGAATATCCAAACAGAAGAGCTCATTTGTGTTTTTTTAAATAGGTAAATGAGATGGCAGCCCTCTTTTAAGGCAGTAAGCCCAAGGATGCTTTACTTCAAAATCTCTTCCATTTTACAGGAATGTCAGAATATTTTGAACGGACTTACTAGCTATAATAATGAGGGTTATTCTACTCCTGGGACTTAGCATACTGCATTAATAATTAAAAACACTTTTTGAAGAAATGCTGTGCTAACAACCAAGATTGGTGCCTTGGAGAGACCACTGCATCAGAAAGTGAGGGACCTGCATTCTGGTGAGTTCTTCAATAGATGAGAAACTTAGGGAAGTCCTTTTAAACCCTTTGAGCTGAGATTTCTCCTTGGGTTGGATCACATCTTTTTTAGGATGCCTGTCAGCATCATAATTATGTGCATCTTTACTTTTTAACCTCACAGTATCTGTGTAAAAGTGATTGGCCAAGAAATCACATTTGACAGATAGGAGTGACTGAAGTGAAAAACCTAAATTACATGTCCTCAAACAATAGGAAAATAAAATGGCTGGTAAGGATTATGTGTGATTTTTTTGCAAGTTCTAATTTTATGTTATTCCACTAGGAGCATGATATCTGGAAACTGTATATTCCCAAAGGTCAATGGCACCAGTAATTCAACTTAGATCATCAAATCTTTATTCAATACTAGTACATGCAAGCACTCTGTTAATTTCTGAGAATTAGATGTGATGCAGGATATATATGAGCAGTAACAATCAACTGAACAGCTACATGTACATGATACTAAAATAGGTCCTTAGTAGGGGTGGTCACTTTTCCTGCCCTCAGGGATTATGTGTATAAAAGGGAGACATCCATTTGAAAAATAAATGATCAAGGGTCAAATGGCTGATACAGACCATAATAATATCGTAAGATTTCAAAGACAGAAAACATCACTGAAAATCCAGGAAGACTTGGTGGAGGAAGTGAGATGTGAGCTGCACCTTGAAGGATACTGAAAAATCCTAGATAAAGTAGTAGACCTGTTTCATCAGGCACTTCTATCCTTTCCAGAATTGTTAAGATTAGGTTGATTTTCATTTATAAATACATATATGTTGTCTTCACTCAATTTTAAGTACCATGATGGCAGAAATCAGGTACAGTTAGCCCTCAGTATCCTCAGGGGATTACTCCAAACCCCCTCCTCGGGGCTGGGGTTGTGACTCAGTGGTAGAGTGCTTGCCTCGCACATGTGAGGCACTGGGTTCGATTCTCAGCACCACATAAAATAAATAAATAAAGGTATTGTGTTCATCTACAACTAAAAAAATATTTTAAAAAACCCTCCTCTGTGGATACCAAAATTATAGAATGCTCAAGTCCCTTAATATAATGGCATAGTATTTGCATATAACCAGTGCACCTTCTCCAGTATACTTTAAATCATATCTAGGTTATTTATAATACCTAATACAATGCAAATGCTATGTCAATAGTTGTTATTGTTTAGGGAATAATGGCAAGGAAAAAAGTCTGTATATGTTCAGTAGAGACACAATTTTTTAAAATATTTTTCATTCGTGGTTGGTTGAATCTGTAGATACAGAACTTGCAGATATGAAGGGCTGCTTATATTTGTTTATATTTGATTCTGAACAACATATTTATAGAGCGCCTACTATATGTTAAGCACTGTACTAGGTAAGCTTTTCTTCCTTCTAAAGAAGAAAAGAAAGGAACTGGTAATACAACTCAGAAGTCAGCTGAGACTCTTTTGCCCCTCAAAGATCTAGGTAAACATGGTTTGAACCCTCTACTCAATCTCTGACCTGTGGAAGTATAAAGCTCTTTCAAGAGCTAGATTATCTCGGGGGGGGGGGGGTGGCATTTCCACCTTCTCACATCTACTCCGTTTCGCACAATATTGAAGTGAAATTCAGTGCCTTCCTGGTTTTCCCATCAGAAAGACTCACACAAAGCTGCCTGGGTTTGGTAGCAATCTCTGAAGCCACAGGGAGGCCGCTATTGGAAGGACTCACCATTCTGCTAACTTGCTAACTGCTCTCTCCCTTTTCCCTCTTCCTTTTTTCCTCCTTCCCTCACACTCGCTGTCTGTCGCAAATTGCCTCCAATTCCAAATTAACCTGGCGTATGCATAGTGAATGCCGCTCCTCTAGCAGCCAGCCTGTTCTGTCTCGACTTTGCACCTCAAGCACTTTCCAGTCCATTCTATTACACTTAATTTTCCAACCAGTTTTTCCAAACCTGCTTCTATCCTCAAGAGGAATTCTGGCGCCAGCTATTAAGAGATAGTGATGTTTTCTCCACCTTGTTACAGAGATAAGTGCACCGGTGACTCTAAGAGAAACCCAGAGGGCTATGGAGGGACAGGAGGAGGAGAAAGTGCATGAAATGGGTCATGAAGGGTTTCTTGGCCCCTTTTAAGTGGTCTCTATCTCCCGAAGTCACATATCATTTATTGCCTCAATTACTTCTTGGAAAAGTGTCCTTTACTGCCTTCTATTGCTATTTCTCTTCCATCTGTCTCTGTATTTTATCTCCTGCCCAGGTTTTTTGCAGCTCCTATACAGCAGGTTTTTCTGATTTTCCCCCAGAACTCTGATGGCACCTCATCCAGTGCCTCATGGGTAATGGACCTCACTGATTGGTCTGTTGTGTTTCAACCTGCAGGAGGTGTAGCATTTACCTAGTTTCACAAAACCTTCTCTAAATTTCCCTAAAAAGGACACATGACAAGAGTTTATTCTAATTATAATAAATTAAAATGCCTCTAACAAATGTATTTTCTTTAACCAATTTGCATGAGACAGCTAGAGATGACCACTCGTGCTCCACTAGGGAACAGCTGGAAAGATTTTTTTTTTTATGGTACTGGAGATTGAACTCAGGGGCACTCGACCACTGAGCTACATCCCCAGCCCTATTTTTTGTGTTTTATGTAGAGACAGGGTCTCACTGAATTGCTTAGCGCCTCACTGTTGCTGAGGCTGGCTTTGAACTTGGTGATTCTCCTGTCTCAGCCTCCCTAAGTGCTGGGATTGCAGGCTTGTGCCACTGCACCAGGCTAGGAACATGAATTTAAATACCCCTAGGTACTTTCCATCTGCTTTAATTCTCACAATCACCTTTTGTGGTGAGATTAAGTGATTTGAAAAAGGTCATACCAGTATAGACAGGAATTGGAATTTTTTTCACCCTAGTGACTTCATTTTAACCATATTAACTATCTTTTCCCCCACATTTTTCATTGGTACATTATAGCTGTACATAATGATGGGATTTGTTGTTACATATTCCTACATGCACACAACATAATAATATAATTTGGCTTATATCACACCCCAGCAGGAACTGGAATTTTAACACAGGAATACTGAGCTTCAAAGTTCCTGTTGTTGTTGTTTTTTTTTTTGGTACTGGGGATTGAACTCAGGGGTACTCGACCACTGAGCCACATCCCCAGCCCTATTTTGTGTTTTATGTAGAGACAGGGTCTCACTGAGCTGCTTAGCGCCTCGCCATTGCTGAGGCTGGCTTTGAACTCGTGATTCTCCTGTCTCAGCCTCCCTAAGTGCTGGAATTACAGGCTTGAGCCACCGCGCCCAGCTCTGTTCTTTTTCCTATATTGCACCTCTAGAATAATAATGCCCATCAAAGATATTCAAATTATCATTATTAATAAGAAAGTCAGTTGTTCACTAGGATACAAACTAAACAAATCCCCTTAATAGAGTCCTAGAGAAATAGAAAGCCATTTGACAGTATGAACTTGTACAAGTGGCTTCGCCTTTCTGAGCTTTGTGTTATTTATTTGCACAAACAAACTTTTACAGAATCAATGTCAACACTTAAGTAAATAACATACATAATACCTGGCAAGTAGTTTTTTAATTGGTTGAAAAGAAAGATCAACTGCATTCTTTGGAGACTTCAAGTGTTCAGTGGAAATCCTTCCTTTTATAAAGTGTAAAATGGAAGCTGACACTCAGGTCTAACATTCAGATTAGTTGGGCAGGTGTTTCTTAATTGTGTTAGTACATTTCATTATTTGGGTGTGGCATTAGCTGACTCATACAAGAGTAGATTAACCATTAACCCAGGATCACCCAGCAGCAACCACAATCCTAGGGGGTAAATTGGCACCACATCAACATCTTTCAGAATCATTCTCCACAATAATTGCCATTGTCTCTCCAAGGGCACTTACAGATTGTTGCATTTGGCCCTGGTAGAAGAAAGAGGTTTTAAGGGGCTGGGGTTATGGCGCAGTGGTAGCGTGCTCGCCTAGCACGCGAGAGGCACTGGGTTTGATCCTCAGCACCACATAAAAAATAAAATAAAGCTATTGTGTCCACCTACAACTAAAAAATAAATATTTAAAAAGAAAGAGGTTTTAAGACATGAGCATTATAAAATGGGAGCAAGTTTTCAGGAGAGGCAATTTGGGGTGGTAGAACAACTCCTCTTGGTCCCTCAACTATACCAAGTCTTGCTGGCTTGTTTATTTCCTTTTCTCTTCTTTTTCCCCCCGTTTTGGGGCTGGAGATTTAACCCAGTGGGGTTTTACCACTGAGCCACATCCCTAGACCTTTTTGTTTTTTATTTTGAGACAGGGTCTCACTAAGTTGCATAAGACCTCACCAAGTTGCTAAAGCTGCCCTTGAATTTGCAATTGTTCTATCTCAAGCCACTGGGATTACAAGCATGTGCCACCATGATGCCTGGTTACTAGCTTGTTGTTTCTTTCTTTTTTCCTTTCTTTTGTCTCTCTTTTTTTTGAACCCAGGGGTGCTTAACCATCAAGCCACATCTCCTGCTCTTATTGTATTTTATTTGGAGTCAGGGTCTGACAGAGTTGCCTAGGGCCTCGATAAACTGCTGAAGCTGGCTTTGCAATCCTCCTGCCTCAGCCTCCTGAGCCACTGGGATTATAGGTATGCGCCACTATGCCAGGCCTACTAGCTCGTTTCTAAGACCGCAGGCTTAGCAGTGAATTAGAGATGCGTTTTAACTCTTACCTATTCCTAGGTTGTGTGACTTTGTGTACATTACCACTGTAAAACTCAATTTTCTTATTTGTAAAATGAGGATGTCAATATTTTCTAAGGTTTTGTGAAGATAAAGTTTTAAAAAATGAATGACAAGCACTCACTACAGTATCTGTCACATTGTAAGCTCTAAAAATGTTGCCTATTAGTTTTATTATTACTAGAGACCAGGACTTGAAGTTTTAAATGCAAGGAAATAAAAGAGCACAAAGTATACTGCAATTATGTCCCAAGTCTCTATCTTCCCATATAGTACCTGCATGCACTCTACAGAAACTTCTGTAGAAGCCCAAGGTAGGCAACATTTGTCCTTAGTTGCCAAGAGTATTTTGCATAGACTTTAGCACTTTCCCCTTTCACATTGTAATCTATTTTGTTTGCATATCTATGTCCACATTACCCTATTCCATCCCAGTCTGTAAGTTTATGGACAAAAAGGACCATGCAGTCATCTTTGTATTTGCAGTCACAGGTACTCTGCAAGTCTTGGGTGAACAGGCATAATGGAAGGGTAAGAAACATGCATCATGACTTGGTAAAAGAATTAGGTCTCTGTACCCAGTTACTGGGTAAGACAGTCTTTGTTTCACAGACTTTCCTAAGCTGGGGTTGAAACAGAAATACAGAGACATGTCATTTGCAGAACTGTTCACCTGATAAGAGTGGTTGAGAAATCTATGTATGCCTCCAAGGGGAAAGCATGGCTAGCAGGACCGCTGCAGGACCAGTATCAGGCAGAATGCCTTGGCAACCAGGGAGCAAAGGCAGGATGATGCCTCCCTCTAAGCTTTCCTGTGTGGACGAGGTTAATAGGTTAACCAGTTAGGAACAAGTCCTCCCAGGCCTGGTCGGCTGCCAGCAGAGTGGCAGTGTGAGCAGACTGTCCTTCCTGTGCTTGCATTCACTGTAAACAGTGATGCAAGAGCTAGAGACATGGGCTGGGGTTGTGGCTCGGTGGCAGAGCGCTGGCCTCGCACCACATAAAAATAAATAAGCCAAATAACAATATTGCATCCATCTATAATTAAAAATATTTTAAAAAAAGATCTAGAGACAGTGGGGATGTGAATCATGATTCTCACAGAAAATAGACCATCTGGAGACAGCATTTCAAAGCACCTAAAATATAAAGTATTTTGGAACACAGGGCAATAAAGAGGGAGATTATATATCTTGTCTCTTCAGGAATCATCAAGTTCTCCCCTTATTTTATTCATTTTGTTAAGAGCAACTGAAGATGATAATATTTATTGATCCAACACTTACATATCCTGCACTATATAAAAAGTGATGCGCTAGAGTTGGCTCCCACTAGCAAATGAGTCAGTTGTGTGCATGTCTTCTACATTAGATGATTTCACATAAGCATCTTAAATTCAGCCATGTCAAGAGTATTTCTACTGGAAATTGACAAACACTAAAAACCAGGGTCTATGCCCCCATCCCTTCTGAGAGCTGATGGTTAAACATTCACCAGCATACCACTGATTTTACACTGGGAGATCCTAATTAGTTTTCCCAATACTTCTACTTTACAGGTGGGAAACAGAAGTACAGACAGGTTATATAAATAACTTATCACAAACTTTTTGGTGGCAAAGAAGGAATAAATTGAGATCCTCTTCTGCCTTCGAAGTTCATGCACTTAACCATTAAATTTTTGCAAATACATTTTTTTAAAATTACATGTGAGAAAAAGCCCATCTTACATTTCAATTTTAAATTTCAAACATCTGATTAGGTCAGCAAGTTGGCAGAGCAAGCTCCTGTTCCCCATGGAAACATCAAAAAGCAAATACAAGTCATATCAACTTTGTCAGAACTCAGACAAAAGGAAAAGGCCTATAGCAACCAAGTGAATGCTCAATCAAGAAAAAGTCAACGTAGACGTGGAGACGTGGTGAGGAAGTTTTGTAACATTTTTACTTGTCCTTACCCCACAGCTCTGGGCTAAGCAACAGTCTTAAAGACAGCAGTCCATATAGCCACCGTGGGACTATGGTCCTGGACTACGGTCCTTGGTTCCTGAGAGAGGAGAGCAGACCTTACTTGCAAAGTATCATGTGGGGCTGTTAAAATCTGTCTGGGACTACCTAAATGACTGGCACAAAGTATTCTTCTCTAACTCTCAACTAGCCCAGACTGGAGAAGTAGCAGACATAGCTAGAAACATTTGAAGTGGAAGAACAATGCAAAAAGATCATAGTTAAGCCATACAATAAACTATCAGAGGCCTAGGAAGAAAAATATGTGGAGAGAGTTTCTTTGGTAGATGAGGGCAATCAAAAACACCTGCATATATGGGAGTATATAGAATGCCATGCACATGCCCAGAGCAACTAGGTAAGATACAGAAATAGAGAGCACCCAAATTGAAAAGGAAGAGGTAAAACTACCCCTTTATCTCTATGGAGGTTCTAGTTCTGACTTCTCCCCACCTTCTCATTTTCCTGCTCTGAGTCCACTAATAATGAGCACTTCTCTCCCAATTGCTCAGTTTTTCTCCTCACTGCTACTTGGCAACACCTGTTCAGAGAAATGCACCAGCAGGCGCTATGAGCGGGCCAACTGCAAGTGCTGACGAAAACTGAGTTGGCACAGAAAATAGGGCATTAGGGAATAAATCTTTAACATAAAATGAGTACAAAAATATGCACAAAAATTACATGGAATAAAAGTGCATGAAAGCACAGGTAAACCATAGCTGATAGATTTAGAAACTTGTGCAGTGGGATGAGTTTTCTCCTGAATCACCTCCTTCAGTGGTTCAAGGAAAAAAGTGTGCCATCTCAACCTCTTAAGGCATGTGTACCCCAAGGGTTAGGCCACAAAGACTATCTCTCTTTAAAAAGATTTAGTCCAGGGCTGGGATTGTAGCTCAGTGGTAGAGCGCTTGCCTTGCATGTGTGAGGCACTGGGTTCGATCCTCAGCACCACATAAAAATAAATAAACAAAATAAAGACACTGTGTCCATGTATAACTAAAATATATTTTAAAAAAAATATTTAGTCCAGCCCGTATGGGCTTATCCCCTAATGTCTTCTGTGATTATATTCTCTCTTGTTTTGTTTTCCTCAGTGCTCCTGTTTGGACATGGTTTAAGTGTATCCACCCAAGGTTCATGTGCTGGAGGCTTGATTCCCAGTGTAGAGACTGAGAAGTAGTGGAACCTTTAAGAAGTAGGGTCTAGTGGGAGGTGGGTAGGTCATTTGGGAAAACTGCCCTTGGAAACAATCAAGGTAGTTCTCCCAAGACCCTGAGCTCTCTGGAGAGGATTGTTAAAAAAAAAAAGGACAAGCCTGGAATCCTCTGCACTCTGGCCTCCTGTCCCATCATGTGATCTCTCCCTCTTACACATGATCCCATCTGCCATGATGCTATGCAGCCAGGGAGACAGGGGCTTTCCAGAGCATGCACCATGCTGTTTGTGCTTTCAGCCTTTGAAACTGAGTTAAATGGATGTCTTTATAAAGTTCCCAGTCTCAGGTATTTCATTATAGTGACGGAAAACAGACTAAAGCAAAATGTTTTCATAACTACTAAGTTTGGCAAAGTGTTTTAGAACCTACTTGGCTTTTTTACAATTATCTCAAAGTTCAAAGGTTCTTTTTTTTTTTGTAGACCAGGATTTTCTTCTATAAAGTGAGAATTGGAATGTAATAGATCTTCTCTCTCTCTGATATCCCATAGACCTGCCCATATCTTCTTGTTTTCCTCTCTGGGACTGGACACAACTTTGCAAACATTTAAAAAGTCAAATTTTAAAATTTACTTCATAAATCCTGTATAGTAGTAGTTAAGAGATGGGACTTGCTGGGTGTGCTGGTGCATGCCTGTAATCCCAGCAACTCAGAAGGCTGAGAGAGGAGGATTGCAAATTTGAGGCCAGTCTCAGCAATTTAGTGAGGTCCTGACCAACCTAACAAGAATGTGTCTCAAAATGAAAAAATAAAATAAATAAAGGGCTAGGGATGTAGCTCAGTGGTAAAGCACCCTTGGGTTTAATTCCTAGTACCCACCCCACCAAAAAAAAAAATTGGGACTCTGGTGACTGTGTTCATTCAATCTTGTTCCTGCCCTTTACTGTATGCCTTGGACAATCTCAGCACTGATTTTTCACATGAGGTTTACATGTGAGAAAGTGGGCTAGGAGTGTATTTTAGTGGTAGAGCATGTGCTTAGCATGCATGGGGCTACAGGTTCCACTGATTCTTAACACTGCTAGATAAAAGAGAAGGTATGAAAAATACCTAGCACAGTGCCTGACCCAGAGAAGGTGTTCCAGACAGCTAGCTTCACGGATACCTATTGTAGAGCATTTATGAACATTCAAAGGCCTCCATGCAAACTTCCCCAAAGAATACCTCATGGTTCCCTCTCTTTTCTTTTTCTTTTTCTTCTTCTTCCCCTTTTTCTTCCCCTTTCCCTTCCCCTTCTTCTTCTTCTTTTCTTCTTCTTGGTATTGGGGATTGAACTCAGGGGCACTCAACCACTGAGACACATCCCCAGCCCTATTTTGTGTTTTACTTAGAGACTGGGTCTCACTGAGTTGCTCGCCGTTGCTTAGGCTGGCTTTGGACTCAGGATTCTCCTCTCTCTGCCTCCCAAAGTGCTGGGTTTACAGGCGTGTGCCACCGTGCCCAGCTTCCCTCTCTTTTCTACATTCCTAAAATACCTGATGAAAATGCAGTTCATGCTATAACCATTTTATGTGTATACAACTTTCACCAAATAAACTCTAGGTCCTTCCATAGTACTATGGCCACCCTGAGAGCCTAATGCAGCCACACATAACAGGGCCCTGGAGAAACACTTGTTAAATTGAATGGCTGTGAAAGCAATTTGAAGTCCAGGATACAGAATTGGACTTGTTGGAAGATTTAGGTTCTAGTTCTGGTTGTTTCGTTTTTTCCTTTATTCCCTGCTGACTTCTCCCACCATACTGGGGCTTAAACCCAGGGACAATCTACCATTGAGCTCTGAGCTCCATCCTCAATTCTTTTTATTTTAACATAGGATTTTGCTAAATTGCTAACGCTGGCTTTGAACTTGCAATCCTCCTGCCTCAGCCTCCCCAGTACCTGGAATTATGGGCACGTGCCACCATACCTGGCCCTGGCCCTTAGTCCTAGTTTTCACACATGTGAGCTTTGTCACATTGGTTAAGAAACTTCGAGCCGGGTGTGGTGGCTCACGCTTGTAATCCCAGCACTTTGGGAGGCTGAGACAGGAGAATTCCGAGTTCAAAGCCAGCTTCAGCAATGGCAAGGCGCTAAGCAACTCAGTGAGACCCTGTCTCTACATAAAACACAAAATAGGGCTGGAGATGTGGCTCAGTGGTCGAGTACCCCTGAGTTCAATCCCCAGTACGGGGGGGGGGGGGGGGGAAGAAAGAAACTTCAATGTAACTCTGATAATCAGTCTCTAAATTGTGATAATAGGTCTGTCCTACCTACTTTCAGAAGAATTACCGTGAGATTCAAAGGAGACACTGCACATGTGAAAGTGTTTGATAATTCCTCAAGTGCTAAACAATCATAACATAACCTGGATTCCTGCCTTCGGTTTTGATTCTACATAAGTAACCAAATTCTCCTAGTACTATCTTTATTCTAGGCTGTTGATAAGTGTTTTATCATTCTGGTGCTATACAAAGGATTAGGATAGAGGGAAATAAAACATGTTGAGTGCTAATAATTTACAATCAGACCCTTTTCCCACCCAATTAGCCAATTATAACTAAAGTTAAAGCCCATTTGCAATCTACTGCAAAGATTAGAATATTGATAGATTTTTACCGGTAAAATCCTAATAACACAGAGGCTTATGGTCAAAACTCACATCAGCAGGGTTGTACGTAGCTCAGTGGTAGAGCACTTGCCTAGCACACATGAGGCACTGGGTTTGATCTCCAGCACCACATAAAAATAAAAGTATTGCCATCCACAACTAAACAAATATTTTTTTAAAAACTCACATTGGCGATAATGGGATTTTTCTGCTGGACCCACTGAGAGATGAGAGCTGAATGTGACCCATAATTTGTCTTAGTGTTATCAGTTTTCCTATTGCCCCTTGAAATGACCAGATGCCAGTAACATGCTGTAAATGGAACTCAGTATTGAGTTAGGTGAATATTAACAGTCTATTTTAATGAAGCTTTCCAACATGAGAAGCCTATAGATACTTCAAAATCTTTTTTTTTTAATATTTTTTAGTTATAGATGGACACAATGTCTTTATTTTATTGCTTTGTATGTGGTGCCGAGGATTGAACCCAGGGCCTCACGCATGCGAGGCAAGCGCTCTACCACTGAGCTACAATCCCAGCCCAGATACTTCAAAATCTTGATGTGTCTATGTACATGTTTTTGTTTGTGGTACTGAGAATTGAACCCAGGGTTGTTTACCACTGAGCTATATTCCCAACCCTTTTTATTTTTTTATTTTGAGACAAAGTCTCATGAAGTTCCTAAGGCTGACCTCAAACTTGTGATTATCCTGCCTTAGCCTCCCAACTACCAGGGGTTACAGGCATGGGCTACCATGCCCCCCCTTCATCACTTGTCTTTTACATATTTAATATATGCCTTTTTGTTTTATTGCCACAATTCCCACTCCAGTTAAGGCTCCTTTAAAGGAGACCCATACAGAAACAGTGACTTCCTAGTTGTTCTTCTTCAAAATCTGTTGATATTTCAATCCATCCTGCACATTCTACATGGCGTAAACTCTAAAATCCTTTGGGACAGGACTATGGCCTATATTTTCTTGTATTATAGTGACCATATTTCATGAACAAAAAAATCTATACACATGATCCAAGAATTATATTTATAGGGAAAAACTAGCAGAAACCTAAAACTGGACTTTCCACTCCACATCTGTGGTTATTGCATCTAAAAGATGCATTCTAATAGAATATATTCCACATGATATAAATACAACATTCATGGGTTGATTGATGGTTGACTTCTTTGCTTGTCTAGAATGGAGACTACAAATTAGTAGACTGAAGACCAAATATATACTGTGACAATTTTTCCCCAGCCTACTTTAAATTTGAATTGTTAACCAATAGTTAAATTTGCTGATTTTGTATAAACATCAATTTACTCTTGAAGAATCTGAAGATATAAGAACATTGAATTTTCATAAATCAGCTAAAGCTAAAGTGCACCCAATATGGGGAGATCTAAATAATCTGGAAAACTAATGATGATTTAAAAAAAAAATCTGCACAGACAGGGACAACAGGAAACACGCCCATTAGTACCCTGACAATTGGTAGAGCAAACATGTATATATTGTCTTTTGGTAATTTATAGTCAAAGCTGATATTCCCATACACATAGGTTTGCAGGCCAATTCACCCTACTTATGTAGTTAAAAAATAAACATCCAAGACTGATATTAACTTTGCTCTAGGTGCATAGTTACTCCAGGCAACTAATAAAAGTAAACACAAATCACCTCCGGATGAATGCAACTTAAATTTAGGCTTCAAAGATTGTTTACAGATAAAATCCATGGCATATGAACTCAAGATTCAAAATTCACAAAATACACAAGTAAACAGGGCACAATAAGTAAAAACCAGCAGCAACAGATGACAAAAAATCACATTTGTGGTCTTCAAAGGTGGAATTACAAAACACAGGATATAAAATAAGAATGTTAACTCATTCAACAAATATTTAAATATCTTCTATTTGCCAACAGTGTCCTATTCTAAGCTCTGAGAATAATGTAGCTGACAAAATAAACACCTTGACTCTCAAGAAGTTTATATTTTAAGAGAAGAAGGAAAATAAATAACTTAATAAAATACATAGTATGGTAGGTGGTAAAAAAAAATCTAGGAGAGGAATGTGGAATACTATATAGTGGAGGATAGCTCACTGTCCTTACAGCCACCTGTGGATTAACTTTCAGTATGAGATATGAAAGATGACCTGGAGGTCATGGGCTTCTTGTGTGACTGAAAAGCAGGGAAAATGAATAATAAGATTATAATGGTTGCAGGACAAATGGTGGTGGTACCAGTGCTATAGAAGTTGGGTAAGAGCCAGGTGCGGTGGTGCAAGCCTGTAATCCCAGCATTCTGGGAGGCTGAGACAGGAGGATCACAAGTTCAAAGCCAGCCTCAGCAATGGTGAGGCACTAAGCAACTCAGTGAGACCCTGTCTCTACAAAAAACACAAAACAGGGCTGGGGATGTGGCTCAGTGGTTGAGTACCCCTGAGTTCAATCCCCAGTACCAAAAACAAAACAAAACAAAACAATTTGGGTAAGAATAGAAGGAACATACAGAGTCCTGAGCCTCCCTCCTCATCCCTGATAACTCAAATGTGAAAGGTAGAGAGGGGATGTTCTTATCTGAGACACAGGTTACTCCAGGGATCCCTCTTGGTTCCCACTGATAGAAGCCCAGAAGCCAGAAGAGAGACCATCTTACCTTTTAAAACTTCTATTACAAGAAATAAAAGCTTGTAAATATGAAAAAGAAACAAGAGACTACACAAAATTGTCCAAACAGATTTGCAACTTTTAGAAATGAAGAACTCAAGTTAAAAAGGAGATTAAACAAAGTTGAAGAAAGAATCTGTTAACTGGAAGGCAGATCCTAAAAACTACCCTAAATACGGCCAGAGAATATAAAGAGATATAAACTATGAAAGACAGATTGTAAAATTTGGATGATAGAGTTGGGTCTAATATCCATGTAATCAGAAGTCTTCAGGAAATAGAAACGAATGGGAAAGGATGGGAATATTTTAGAATTATTGAAAGTAATGACATATCTGATTACAGTAAGCACTTGAGTTTTTGACCCTTTTTCTGTAAAATTTTTCTTAAACCATTGTCTAGAAATATATTTCATTAAATACTACTTAATAGTTTTCAAAATGTTTTCAGATAAAAATCTATACAATGTATTTTTAAAGTTCTTTGAAAGTCCTAAGATTTGTTTTCTAATAGGAAACTGAAGTAATCTCTGGGCATATGTCAGTATTACAGCCTTATTTATTTATGTATTTATTTATTTAAGTGGTGCTAAGGATAGAACCCAGATCTTTGCACATGCTAGGTAAGTGCTTATACCACCACTGAGCTTCATCCTCAGCCCCTAAAGTTGTTTTTTTTTTTTTTTTTGGCACTGGGGATTGAACCCAGAGGCACTTAACTACTGAGCTACATCTCCAGCCTTTTCTTGCATTTCATTTAGAAATAGGATCTCACTGAGTTGCTTAGGGCCTCACTAAGTTGCTGAGGCTGGCTTTGAATTTGTGATCCCCCTGCCTCAGATTCCCAAGCTGCTGGGATTACAGATGTGTGCCACTATGCCTGGCCTTAATGTCATTTTTAAACCAGAAAAATAAGAGTGAGTTTTCATGACCAAACTTAACTAATGTGAATTGCATGGCACACTCTAAGTGTGATGGACATGATAGTTATTACCAGTGAATTTGTTTGATTCCCTGCAGTTTTCATTTCAACACTCTTAGAATATTTCCTTTTTAAATTTCCCTATTCTCTGTTTTCTTTCCCCAGGAATGATTTTAGGGCTCCACTGAAGACAGTGTTCTAGGTAGATTAAGTGCTGGGATCCAACTTCATTATGACTATGAAGACGCTATAATTTACTTTTTCCAATTGTTATGTGAATAAAGTCTAAGTCTTTTTTTGTTGTTGTTGTTTTTGGTGCTGGAGTTTGAACCCAGGGCCTCCTGGATGCTAAACATGTGCTTTCCCACTGAACCACACCTAGTTCCAAACTTTTAGTGTGAGGGAATAGGCTACTTCTGTGCCTTATGTCACTGATGTACTCTCAGTACAAGAACATAAGACAATTCACAATTCCCCCAAATAAATGGACACATACCAGGTTCTCAGGTCATCATGTTTCTGTACAGAAAATTATCCTTGGTCAAGTAAGTGCTATACCACTGAGTTACTATATTCCTATCCCTTATTTTGTGGTTTTAGAAAATGATTTTGTTTCTAAAGGAGAGAATCCTTCCTTTGACAATCCTATTTCACTTTGGGGTTTCAGCTTTACTAAGAGGCTGTTCATGGTCCTAACATTCCAGGGTACTCAAGGGAAAGGCCTGTTCAGAAATTTTATCCTCAATTCCCAAAATGGAGCTTTGGAAGGTGGAAAACAGCTGCCCTAGTGAGCAGCAATTGTTAAAACACAAGCAAAATGGAATGGCCAATTTCCAAAATTTCATAGTACTAGAAAACTCCGATAGCCTATTCCACTGCCCAAGATATACCCCCAAACACACACACATACATGTATCCCCCATCAAAATTCTATGCTAACCCTGGAATTATTTGGATTCTATCCCTTTTCCAAAGCCTGCATATTACTTTTTCTTTCTTTCTTTTTTTTTTTTTGTACCGGGAATTGAACCCAGGATTGCTTAATCACTGAGTCACATCCACAGCCCTTTTTTTTTTTTTTTTTTTTTAATTTTGAGGCAGGTTCTCATTAAGTTGCTTAGGTCTTTGCTAAAGCGCTGAGGGTGGCCTTGAACTCGCTATTCTCCTGCCTCAACCTCCCAAATCGCTGGGATTACAGGCGTTGTGATACCACACCCGGCCCTTTCACAGTCCTCTTTCACTTAAATTTACTTGGACTTTCCACATCCCATATCACACTCACACTCGCTTATCTTTTACTGGGCTGCAGCTATTCCCGCAGTTACCACAAAGAGCAGAGCCCTTTTTGTTAGTTGAGTTTTGGAATTTGGCCCCCTGCAGGGCTGGCCTAGCGCCACGCGCGCTGGGTCCCCGTCTTCCCAGCGCTCGCAGGCGGCTGGCACCGTAACTCGCCTTCGGGAAGGTCCCCGCCCACGCCACCGCCATCAGGTCTCCGAGGAAATCACGTTCGAGCCTCAGAACTGCTCTGAATCTTCTGAGAGGAAAAGGGGGAAGGAGTGAATTGGCAAGAACCCTTGAGTGGGGCCAAAAGATAGCCTTTAGCTTGGTGTATGTCACTAATTAGATGGTGACGGAGGGGTGTGCAGGGCGGGTAAGTGATTTTCGCGTTGACTGCATTAAATCTTTCATCTGTCAAAGAGTGCTGACCTAGAATAACTACGGAAATATCGACAGGACAAAACGATGTCTCCTGCAAAGGAGCGAAATAGCATACATAAGAGTTCCCGAAGTGCTAGCACGCATGTAAACAGTCTTATTTAATATCTCAGCTCCTTATTGTAGATGTCCCTGATCCCAATATAACATTGACAATAGAAACATAAGGTCTGCAGAATGCTTTTCAAGCTTTTCCCGTGTTCTCCTTATGATACACTTGGTGTGTGTGCACATATATATATTCACGCATATATGTCCTTATGTGTACATCTATATATACACACATATATATATAATTTTTAAAACAACACACGGGGCAAATGAGCGATGATGAGCTGATGCAAATTCCTCCACTGCCCCACCTGTTCCCAGTTCGCTGTTTCCTGGAGTGAAAGTGGCTGATCCAAGAGAATTAGGATATGCAGTGTTGATGTCGAGACACACCAGGATTTAATTTGTGGCTTTGCTTTCGGTTTGACTTCAAGCAAGTAACATTGTTTTTGATCCAGTTTCCTAACTTCTAAGCAAACCTAATTATATTATGTACGTCACATTGACAGTGGCCCGAATAATGAGCAGGACCGGACCTCAGTCACTGCGCCCGTACCAGGGAGCGCTTTGTAGTTTGTCACGCACGGTCTCTGTTTCTTTTTGACCCCTGGGACCCGAAGTCGGTGGAGTGCGGGCCGAAGCCTAGCGCGCCGCCGCCGCCACCCACACGAGGAAGTGCAGTGCCAGGCAGGGGAGACGGTGGAGGCGCGGCGGCGGGGGCGGGCCGGAGGCTGAAAGCAAGCTCGGGTTTCCGCGCAGACTCCAGCGTAGCCCGCCGGCTGCGTCACCCGCGGAAAGGGCGAGCCGCCCGGCGGGGGCGGGGGTGCGGCGCGGCTGGAAGCCCGGGTGCCCTTACCGAAAGTGCGAGCCCGGAGTTCCCAGCCGCGATCCGATCGGCTTGGCGGGTCTGTGCTCGCCGCGCCGCCTCGGGCCAAGCGCCAGCCGAGGGCGCGGGTCCCGCTCGGGCAGCTCGCAGAGTCCCGCGAGGCGCCGTGGTGGCCGGCTCCACCTGCTGGAGGGAGCGCACCCACGCGCTTCTGGGCCCAGGTCCCTGCGGGGAAGTGATGCTTTCTCGGGTCGGGCTTGGAGCCAGTCGGAACCCCGCTGTCTGGCCCAGCCGTCGCGTTTCTCACGGCGTGAGGCAACCTAGAATTGGGGGGTGGGGAATTGGCACTGTGGAAGCCTCCCTGCTGCTTTCCGCCCCCGGACGTCCGCCTCACACGACCCATTGCACAATTCCTACTGTGGATTTGCCGCGTGACTAGCTTGGAGCCTAGGAAAGTTTCCTAGGTTTCCCCCGCCTAGAATAGAAGTGTCGAGCGCCCCACCCTGGCCCCAGGCGCCCTTTAAGACGCATTTCTTTGGGTAACTGGGCTGACATTTGCAGCACAGTGCCCTTTAACAAAGAAGGAAGAGCTCACGAGTGGGCTGGCCTGCCAGCTCTCCATTGACGCCGGGTGACTGCAGCTGACACCTTTCTTTTCCCCTTGTACGCTTACAAGTGGCAAAAGTGTTTCCATCTGTTTGAGGGAGAAGTCAGGTGCTGGTTTTAAAAGGAGAGTAATGTTTCAAAGCCTTTGAGACACAATCTAGAACTCTCCAAGAATCGGTGTTAACACAACCCGTGTGGAGAAGGTGCTGAATAAATAATGAGAGTTGAAAAAGGGATTTCGATGACTTTCTATAGACCAATGCTATTATGTGGCAGATGAGAAACCTAGAAGTTTAAGTGACTTGCTGGAAGTCACCTAGCTGACGTGGGAGGCAGGAATATAATCGGTCTGTTTCAACTGTTTTAGTCTGCTTTCGCTGCTGTGACTAAAAGACCTGATAAAAACAATTGTAGAGAAGGAAAAGTTTATTTGGGGGGCTCAATGGCTTCAGAGGGCTCAGTACATAAGAGACTGGCTTCATTCCTGGGGCTCAAGGGGAGGGAGAGCATCATGGCAGAAGAGTGTGGCAGAGGGAAGCGACTCACATGCTGATCAGCAAGTAGAAAGAAACTCCATTCACCAGATACAAAATGCATACCCCAAGGCAGGCCCCCAATGCCCACCTTTCCAGCCACACCCTGCCTGCCTTCAGTTACCATTCAGTTAATCCCGTTAGGGGATTAATTCACTAATTGCGTTAAGGCTCTCTTAACACAATCACTTCTCCTTTAAACCTAGCACTGTCTCACACATGAGGTTTTGGGGGACACCCACATTTAAACTATAACAAACTCCAAATACTATAATTATGCGGTTGGTGTATTTTTCTCTCTTTATGAAAATGAAATATCTTCTATACTAATATCTGTATATTCCTACTCCACTCCCTCTCCCTGCCCATCCAAAATAAACATACAGGGGCTGGGATTGTGGCTCAGCGGTAGAGCGCTTGCCTCGCATGCGTGAGGCCCTGGGTTCGATCCTCAGCACCACATACAAAGCAATAAAATAAAGACATTGTGTCCATCAACAACTAAAAAAAAAATCTTTAAAAAAAAAAAACAAAATAAACATACAACAAAAAACACAAAGGAAAACAATAACAACTCTCAAACCCCAAAAGAGGCTAAATTTGGTGATGCCAAAGCATTATATTATTAAGGCTTTTCATTTCTTATTCCCATAAATTAATAACACCTCTTAATCACCCAAACTAAAGAAGAAATAAGGAGGAAGAAGCAGGAAAAAAAAGGGCTTCTTCAAGATGTCATGGAAAATACCAGGTCCTCACTGCCTTAACTTTTGTAAATAAGGTGGTGTTTGGCATAGGTATTGCTTAGCTCAGGAGTGACCATCAGGGCTGCTCCAAGACTGGTCAGTTATTTTATTCAGGCTTGGAGTAGATTCATTACTCTTTCAGAATAGACAAGCTGCAACTTGTGAAAACACAAAGGACTTCCACAGCTCCTAGTCTGAAGTTTTAAGGCTGACCAACTATACCCAATATCTAACTTAGGAGCCACAATTACCAAACAAGTAGATGCGAAGATCAAAGGAATCAAAACTATAAGTGGTAATCTTGACTGTAACTTTATTCTTTTATGGATTCCCAACAATGGTTTCCACAAAGATAATTAGAATATAGTTATAATACAATGCAAGTACAAGTTCTTATCCATAAAGAAGCTAATGCTTCCAGTGATGAGTAGACTAGCAGACCAAATTATGCAATATCTCATTTTTAGATCAACCAATCTGCTTTGAAATAAAGCAAATCTCTGACTCCACTGTCTTCTCTACCTCTGGTATCTTGACAGTAGAAGTGAACACTAATTTCTAGAAAAATTTGAAATTCTAGATGGGTAGAAAACAATCTGTTTATTCTGGTTTCATAATCCTATACAATGTTGCTGAAATCAAAATATAATCTTCTGTATTTTTCCTATACACTGGTATCTAGTCTGCCATTATATCAGGACTTTTCACTCTAAACTCTAGAAATGCAAGTTGTTGGTTCCCATTATTATCCTGCTTTACTGCTTATGAAAAAATTTTTCAAAGGAAAACTATCTTTTCCAAGTCAGATTTTTAAGATTAACAACTTAAAAGTTGTTAATGATACACATGATACTCTTTAATATATAATATATATATTTCATTCAACATCACTACTAGTTAATGTTGAAACATTTTTTGCAAAGAAAATACCTCAGGTATTTTTTAGTTGTTATCAACATGAATTTAACTACAAGATGATATTTATCAATGTCATCATCCATGTTCATGGTTGGAGACAACATTTAAAGATGAGAATTCATCCAAGCTAAACTTTAGATTCAACTGTAACTTCTTTTTCTTTTTTTGGTACTGGGGATTGAACTCAGGGGTACTGGACCACTGAGCCACATCCCTAACCCTGTTTTGTGTTTGATTTAAAGACAGGGTCTCACTGAGTTGCCTAGAACCTTGCCATTGCTGAGGCTGGCTTTGAGCTTGTGATTCTCCTGTCTCAGCTTCGGTGCTGGGCTTACAGGTGTGTGCCACCATTCCTGGCTTCAGTTGTAATCTTAGTCAAAATCTAACAGATATTTTTGGGTTTAACTTGACAATTTGATTCTGCAATTTATATAGAAGTGCAAAGGGCCCAAAATAGACAAGATGCTTTTGAAGAATGATAATAAGTTAGAGAATTTGTCATCCTAGATATTGAAATTTATGAAGTCATAATAATTAAGAGAGTATGTTATTGGTGCAGGGATAGGATATCAATGAAGCTGAAGGGAGAGACCTGACCTAGATCTACACATATATAAATGGGGGAAATGAAGCATAAAGAAGAAAGGAAGCACCTCCTAGTAAATGTTGCTGGGGTACTAACACTTCAAATATTTAAGTTTTCTTAAATAAGACACAAAATACATGAGATGTAAAATATTGGTAAACTGGACTATATTAAAGAGAAATTTTCATCAAAAACTGCATAATCAGGAGGCTGAGGCAGGAAGATTGTAAGTTCAAGGCCAGACTTAGCAACTTAGCAAGGCCCTGTCTCAGAATAAAAAAAAAAAATCAAAGGCTGAAATCCTTAGCAAGAATAGTGAAGCAGGAGGCATCACAATATCACACCTTAAACTAAACTACAAAGCTATAGTAACAAAAATGGCATCATATTGGCACCCAAACAGACAAGTAGACCAATGGTTCAGAACAGAAGATACAGACAAACCACATAAATACAGTTGTCTCATACTAGACAATAGCACCAAAAACATTCACTGGAGAAAAGATAGCCTATTTAATAAATGGTGCTGGGAAAATTGGAAATCCACATGTAACAAAATGAAACTATACCCCTATCTCTCACCCTGTATAAAGCTCAACTCAAAGTAGCTCAAAGACAGGCACTAGATCAGAGACCTTGCGCCTAATAGAGGAAACAGTAGGACCAAATCTTCACCATGTTGACTTAGGATATGACTTCCTTAACAAGACTCCTAAAATGCAAGAAGTAAAATAAAGAATCAATAAATGGGATGAGTTCAAACTAAAACACTTCTCAGTAAAGGAAACAATCAATAACGTAAAGAGAGAGCCTACAGAATGGGAGAAAATCTTCACCACAAGCACCTCACATAGAGCATTAACCTCCAGGATATATAAAGAACTCAAAAAACTTATCACTAAAAAAACTAACCCAATCAATAAATGGGCTACAGAACTGAACAGACACTTTACAAAAGTGAAAAAACGTTCAACGTCTCTAGCTACTAGAGAAATGCAAATCAAAACTACTCTAATATTTCATCTCACTCCAGTCAGAATGGCAATTATCAAGAATAGAAAAAACAGGGGCTGGGGCTATAGCTCAGTGGTAGAGCACTTACTTGCCTAGCACGTGTGAGGCACTGGGTTTGATCCTCAGCACCATATATAAATAAATGAATAAAATAAAGATCCATCAGCAACTAAAAATATATTAAAAAAATACAAACAACAATAAATGTTGGCGAGGATGAGGGGAAAAAGGTACACTCATACATTGCTCATGGCTGCAAATTGGTGCAACCACTATGGAAAGCACTATGGAGATTCCTCAGAAAACTTGGAATGGAACCACCATTTGGCCCAGTTATGCCACTCCTCAGTTTTTACCCAGACTTAAAACCAGTGATGCAGCCACATCAACGTTTATAGCAGCTGAACTCACAATAGCTAAACTATGGAACCAACCTAGGTGCCCTTCAACAGATGAATGGATTCAAAAAAATATGGGGAATATATACATCCATATGGACATATATGTTCATATATATATATATATATGAATGATGGAATATTACTCAGACTTAAATAAAAATGAAATTATGGCATTTGCCAGTAAATGGATGGAGCTGGAGAATATCATGCTAAGTGAAATTAGCCAATTCCCCAGAATCAAAGGCTGAATGTCTTCTCTGATATAAGGATGCTAATTCACAATGGGGGTTGGGTAGGGAAGAATAGAGTTACTTTAGGTAGAGAGGAGTAAAGGGAGGGGAAAGGGTATGGGAGCAGGAAGGATAGTAGAATGAAGCAGACATTATTACCCTATGTACATATATAACTATATAACTGGTGAGATTCTACTTCATGTATAACCAGAAGAATGAGAAATTATACTCCATTATATATGATGTATCAAAGTGCACTCAACTGTCATGTATAACTAATTTTTTTAGGGTGTCACTTTTTTTAAAATTTTTTTTTAGTTGTTGATTGACCTTTATTTATTCATTTATTTATATGTGATGCTGAGGATCGAACCCAGTGCCTCCCATATGCGAGGCGAGGGCTCTACCACTGAGCCACAATCCCAGCCCCATGTATAACTAATCAAAAAAATTTTTTTTATAAATCAAGGGCTGGAGATGTAGCCCAGTGGTAAACTGTCCTTGGCTTCAATCCCCCGTGCCAAAAAAAAAACTTCATATACTATCTATATGAAGATATATAGATAGATATAAAGATTCTATGTATACAAATGTGCATATACATGTGTGTGTGCGTGTGTGTGTGTGTGTATGCAACAGGTTTGAAAGAATAGTATCAAAAACTGGATGCAGTAATCCTATTGACTCAGGGGGCTGAGACAGAAGGATCACAAATTCAAGGCCAGTCTAAGCAACTTAGTGAGATCCTATCTCAAAATCCAAACAAAGGACTGGGGATGAAGCTCAGTGGTAAAGTGACCCTAGGTTCAATTCCTCAGTACAAAAACAAATATATATATATATTTTTGGTACCGGGATTGAACTCAGGGGTACTCAGCCACTGAACCAATCCCCAGCCCTATTTTGTGTTTGATTTAGAGACAGGGTCTCACTGAGTTGTTTAGTGCCCCGTCATTGCTGAGGCTGGCTTTGAACTTGTGATTCTCCTATCTCAGCCTCCCAAACTGCTAGGATTACAGGCATGTGCCACCACATCAAGCTCCCAAATATTTTTAAAGTAGTTTTAAAGTAGTTTCAAAAGTAAGGAACACTAATGAATCAATAACAGTCAAATAAGCCGGGCGCGGTGGCGGAAGCCTGTAATCCCAGCACTTAGGGAGGCTGAGACAGGAGAATCGCTAGTTCAAAGCCAGCCTCAGCAATGGTGAGGCACTAAGCAACTCAGTGAGACCCTGTCTCTACATAAAACACAAAATAGGGCTGGGGATGTAGCTCAGTGGTCGAATGCCCCTGAGTTCAATCTCCAGTACCAAAAAAAACAAAACAAAACAGTCAAACATAGAAAAATAAAATGGGGGGGCTGGGATTGTAGCTCAGTGGTAGAGCACTTGCCTCCCATGCGTGAGGCCCTGGGTTCAATCCTAAGCACCACATACAAAGCAATAAAATAAAGACATTGTGTTCATCTACAATTTAAAAAAAAATAAAAGAAAATGGGCTAAAGACTAAAACAGGTACTTCCCAAAAGAGGAAACTCAAATCATCATCAAATATATCACAAGATAAGGCTGGGGCTATAGCTCAGTGGCAAAGTGCTTGCCTAGCACATGTGAGGCACTGAGTTCAATCCTTAGCACCATATAAAAATAAACAAATGAAATAAAGGCTTTCTGTCCATCTATAACTACAAAAAACGTTTAAAATATGTAGAAGAAGATACTAGTAAGGAAGGAAGGAAACACAAAGTAGAGCCATACTGAAATATTTTTGTACCCAACAGATTGATAAAAGACTGACTTTTCAAAAGTAGAAAATGCTGTATAACAGTGGGCATTCTTACACATTTCTAGTAAGCATGTAAGTTTGTACAGAGATGCTGTAAAACAATTTGATATTACCTACTAAGACCGAACATGTATATATCCTATGTCTATATCTTCTGCTCCCAGGTACATACTGTAGAGGAACTCTTGTGCTAAGAAAATGTGCAGGGGAGGCTGAGGGTGTGCTCAGTGAGAGTTCTTAATTAGCATGCACAAGGCCCTTGGTTCAATCCCCAGCACCACAAAAAATGAAAAAGAAAAGAAACATGTATGTAAATTTTCACAGCAGAATTGTGCATAATAATAAAAAATTGGAAGGAATCTAAATGTCCACCAAGAGTAGAATATATAATTATGCATATATATTCATAAAAAGGAAAGTATACAGCATGAAATAATGAGCTAACTTCTATGCACATCAATACAGATGACACAATACTGAAAATAAGCAAGTCACAGAAGAAATATACAATAAGTCTGTCTATACTAAATGCGAAACTAAACACTGTCTTGATTAGGGATGAACACAGGTGATGACTACCCTAAAGGAGAGTGATTATCCTAAAAATCAGGACATTGATAGCCTCAGTGGTGTAGGGCAGGGATGATTAATTGAGGTGCTCCTTCTTAACCCATAGGTTAGACACAGTGCTCATTTATTTTTCATTCTTTAAAATGTACATTTATGTTGTATACATTCTCTGGTGATTAATTTTTTTTAAAACCCTGTTTGCTTGAAAATAAAGCAAATAAAAATTACACTAGAGGTTTATGAGTTGAAAACAAAGGACTTAGCTCTGAACTAAACCAAACAAGTAAACTTGGCAGTAAATATAATTTGTGAACTCTGACACCAGCTACCCTGTTTTTGGACATCCCACAATTAGATGTTTCACTGCCCCTGATGCCCATATTGCCATAGAAGTAAACAATGAATATGGGCTTTCTGACTTTTTTTTTTTTTTATCTTCACACAAGTATGAAGAAACAGCAGAGAAAACCCCATCTCTCATGATGGATGGAGAGTGGTGTTTGGCTTTTTTTTTTTTTTTTTTTTTAAATGTTTATTTTTTAGTTATAGGTGACAGAATATCTTTATTTTATTTTTATGTGGTGCTGAGGATCGAACCCAGTGCCTTATGCGTGCTAGGCGAGCACGCTACCACTGCGCCATAATCCCAGCCCGAGAGTGGTGTTTGGTAAAATTAAATTATATTTGGTAGCCTAAATGGTAAGTCACTTAAGCTTTGAGTAATTCACTAAGTTAGAAACTGAACTTTCTTACCAGCACAGACTGAAATATTTTATAAAAGAGCATCTGAATTTGAAAATATCTTTAGGCCTAGATGGTTTTTTTGTTTGTTTGTTTCGCCTTTCTTCCTTTCTTTCTTTTCTTTTGTTTCTTTCCCTGGGGATTGAACCCAGGGTCTTGTGCATGCAAAGAAAGCATTCTACCAACTGAGCTATACCCCCAGCCCCACTTAAGTGGTTTGACTGATAACCTTTCTTTCACTTTTTTTTTCCTGGGCTGGGGACCAAACCTAGGCCCTTGGTATATGTTATATAAGCCCTCTATGACTGAGCTACATCCCCATCCCAAACAGTTTCTGTTCTTAAAGAGTCGCTCATATGACTGATTTCATATTTCCCCTTTTCAAAAAGAGAACTATTTTATTGTTTCAATAGTAGGTATTCGTTATACTAACCAAACCTATAGATTGACTGAATTATGCTTTGTCCCTAAAATGTTTGATCTTGATAATGTGTACCTTGATTTATCCAGAAGTGACTAAATAGTAATGCATTCCATTTAATAAACTAGGCAATATTTGTCATCTGCCTTCAAAAAAGATCTGCCCAAGATGATTAAAATTTTAAGAAGCAAAATGTATTAATCTTTATTTTCTTTATCTACAATTCTTTGTCCAATAAGGTTGGAGAATCTTGATTTTGAAACAAAGTAATGAAAGTGAGTGGATTAAGTTCCAAGTGAGTGGCACTAATAGCCAATGGAGGCAGGTTTAGGCTGGGGGACGGGTGGTCCGGGAAGCCTTTATAGATCAAGAGTAACTGGAGCTCAACCTGAAAAGAAGACACAACGGGACCCACTTTTATGAATGCAAATAGGAGCAACCAGCATTAGCAAGCCCAGCATGTGACAAAATCCAAAGCAGGAATATAACTGCTTTCCAGCAAGGGAAAAGATCTGGGTGCTATACTGGGAAACACCGAGACTCTTGTCTCTTGGTCCTTCTGTGCAGATTGTCATATTGCTGTGTCTCCATCAGCATTTCTGGTCCCCATGGATCAGAAAATCACCACTATGACCCAGGTGTGGCCACCTGGAGAAAGGCTGACCCTTGCTCTTGGTCCAATTTCTAAATTCTCTGGAGAGAGATTTTGACTGGCACAGCTTGGGTTTGGTGACAACTCTTGGTCCAAACAATTGTGATTAGGGTGAGAAACCAGAGGTCTACCCCTATAGGATGCATGGATACCCAATGGTCACCTACTACAGAGGAAGGAGAGACAAGTTGAGAGAAGCAGGAACACTTTTCTGAAGGCGAAAATGTGTATGATGGGTTCTAATAACATCAAGTAGGACAATTTGGCTAGATATGAAGTTTATACAAAAGTACTGAGATATTAGAGAAATAAAGTCACATTGGAGAAATTTTTGGATATCAAGCTAAAAGGTTTAAATATTCTATATATTTTTTCATTAGAACTCTATAGGTTCACAGAGTATAGCAAGTCTTCATCAAAAATATTATATTCAGGGTCTGGAGTTGTGGCTCAGTGGTAGAGTGCTTGCCTAGCATGTGTGAGGCACTGGGTTCCATCCTCAGCACCACATAGAAATAAATGAATAAAATAAAGATATTGTGTCCATGTATGGACAAAATATATTTTTAAAATATCATATTCAGAAAGACTTTGGAAGCTAGAAATTTTGTTTAAATGCTAATGTTGATCACACAATTGTTCATAGTAAAAAGCTGGAAAAGTGAATGTGCAACACACCTGAAATCTCAGCTACGTGGGAGGCTAAGGCAGGAGAATCACGAGTTCTAAGCCAGCCTCAGCAACAGCAAGGCGCTAAGCAACTCAGTGAGACCCTGTCTCTACATAAAACACAACATAGGGCTGGAGGTGTGGCTCAGTGGTCAAGTGCCCCTGAGTTCAATCCCTGGTACCAAAAAAAAAAAAAAAAAAAGTCAGAATAAAAATGACTTTAAGGGAAGGTAGGAGGAGGGAAGAGGAGAAGGGAGATTGTACTTCTGACCAGGTAGCAAAATTCCATATCTGGATAATAGTACTGCTATAGGTGTTCCTTTAATAATTATTCTTTAAACTGTACATATATGTTCATGTACTTTTCTGTAAGTATTGCATATGCTTCATTTGAACTTCAAAAGTCGTTATTTCTTCAAAGAAACTTTACATACATTTTTTTAATCTCATTTTATCTTAGAAATATCCCTTGTGGTTCCTATGAGAAACCTGTTTCAGGGTTCCACAGAAAAGAAATAATTTGCTTGTACAAATTTGGTAATTTGAGAAGAGTTTAATAAAGGAAGTATTTACAAAGGTGTGGACAGGGTGTAAGGAACTCAAAAGTGATATTAAATACTCTGGTGTTAGTAACATGGTTTACTTTTCCCATCCACAGGCTTGAAGGGACAAGCAGAGAGAGCCATTGTTAGAACCAGGAGCTCAGGCTGGGCACAGTGGCGCATGCCTGTAATCCCAGTGGCTCAGGAAGCTGAAGTAGGAGGATCGTGAGTTCAAAGCCAGCTTCAGCAACCCAGTGAGACCCTGTCTCTGAATAAAATACAAAATAGGGCCGAGGATGTGGCTCAGTTGTGGTCGAGTACACCTGAGTTCACTCCTCAGTATCAAAAAAAAAAAAAAGAACCAGGAAGCTCAGCTGTGACCACTAATGGAAGGATGGAGCCAATCCACAGCACAATGACCTTAAAGAAAGAGGTGAAAGGCCTTCAGCCTTCCTTCTGCCCTTCTGATCTTCAGTCTGTGCTCCCCGTTTCTGAACCCAACAGGAAGATGGAAGGCCAGATGGAGTGCATTTAGGCCCAATAGAACTGAGCAGAAGAGAGCAGGGCGAGAGCAGGTCTAAGGTGATGAGAAGATGGTCATGTGCCCACCCAAGCCTAAAGTGTTAGCCACCTCTGGTGTTTTTCTCTTAAGGAGGGAGGGGGAAGAGCGGGTGGGGGGAATGACTGAGCTACACAATACAGAGCTGGGATAGTATTTGCTTCTGTAGCTGGCACTCAGGCGACCATCCTCTGCATCCCATTCCCGTCCTTATCTTCTGTCAGAAGTTCAGCTGGTCATGGTGTTCCCTCCTCTCCTGTGCCAGGCTACAGAAGTGAGGGTGCCCTAGCCTACTTCTCTAAAGCAGGTTTGGAGATGCCCAAACTTCACTGTGCGTGGGCTATGAGACACAGATCGTTTTGTCTTTATTGAATGACAGCACTTTTCCACTGACAGACAACTAAGCCAAGAGGTTTTTCCTTCAAATCCTGAGCTCTACCCATATCGCCCATTGCCCCATCCCCACCAACTAGTAGCAACCTAATTCCTGCTAAGGATATGTCACCCCTTCATCACATATTGCTTCTATGGCTGAGGCACCCCTAATGACCAGGGGAAATCTTAATTTCCATTTCATAGAGATATGTCTATTACGCTTCCTATTCTTTAGATGAGAACGTTGAAGCCAAGAGAATTCGACATATTTGCCTAAGACCGCGTAGTGAATGGGACTGGAAGCTGAGCCCCCCTGACTGTTGGGCTAATTTGTTTTCCACACACTGTAGGAATACATGTGTCTTATCACTGTAACAGGTGGGCCTGGGAAATAGCAATAACATAAGGTTAGATGGTGAAAAGGTGACTTTAGGGGAGGGTGAAACACATAGTAGCAGATGCCCTCTCAATATTAAGGCACCACAGGGAAAAATAAGACAGTTGTCATCCTGTCGTCTCATTGTGCCAAGCTGCAGGAGTGAAATGTTTTTTGCCCTGTGTTTTTCCAAAGCAGGGCCTTTTCCAAAACAATTCATCAGTGTTAGGACACTCAAGTGCATTTTAATGTGTTTGCTAATAAATTTCCTTGGAATTGGAAAACAATACCATTTTTCTTTTGTAGCATTTCCTGTTCATTTCTCCAAAGGAGCTGATGATTGCCTACATTTTTTGGTCACAAAGAAGTCCATACTAGTGAAGCAATTAAGGGTTCTTTCTAGTCTGCAAAGCACCACCAAAATGAATATTCTAGTGCACCCCAAGGAATTTCAGCAATCATGCTAGGGAAGTTTGTGACTCGGCATTTTAGGGTTTTCATAGCCTTTCTGAGGCCCATTAAACTAATTGGTAAATGGTAAGTGATGAGGCATCAGACCGTGAGATAGAAGAGGTAAAGAAAGAGTTGAAGAAATGAGAATGAGTTGGCCCATGTGGAAATTTAGTTTGGAAGGGTTAAAGGTTCTTCAACCTTCTTAGCAATTTGAAGAGATTATCCTTGTTTTACCACTTTAACCTTTTTGGAGTTTTAGAAGTCATCTATTCTTTTGAGCAAAGGTCAGTACAATGAATAACCTTGTCACAAAACTTCATAAAAAGGAGTAGAGGGCTGGGGTTGTGGCTCAGTGGTAGTGTGTTCACCCAGCACGCGTGAGGCACTGGGTTCGATCCTCAGCACCACATAAAAATAAAATAAAGATATTCCGTCCACCTACAACTAAAAAATAAATATTTTTAAAAAAAGAAAGTAGAGATGGGAAATCAATGATTCATAAATGTATTCCTTTTTTATTTTTTTTTGGTACAGGGGATTGAACTCAGGGGTATTCAACCACTGAGCCACATCCCCAGCCCTATTTTGTGTTTTATGTAGAGACAGGGTCTCACTGAGTTGCTTAGCGCCTCGCCGTTGCTGAGGCTGGCTTTGAACGGGTGCCTGGGATTACAGGCGTGCAGCACCACACTGGGCTTGTATTCCATTTTAAAATGGACAAAGCCTTGGGTAACCTGATCATCCTAGTCAATAGTAGGTTGAGGTACCTTGGTAAGAAGGAGAACAAACTTCATGTGTTAGTGCTATGCTAAAATATCAATGGGGAAAATTTATATTGCATTTTGCTTAGGGGTTTCAATGCTGTGCATCAATGGGGAAACTAATCAGGGGGAGATTCAGTACATTCTTAAATTGATAGGGAACAATATTTTTAGTTAGAAGAGCTTTCCACACCTAAGATTATATAAGTCTAGTGGGTGCTTTTTTTCCTCATCAGGAGAAAGCAGTAAATATTTAAGACACAATATTCACCAGGCACAGTAGCCCATTCTTGTAATCTCAGCTACTCACTCAAGAGACAAAGGAAGGAGGATGAAGGCCAGACTGGGAAACTTAGTGAAACCCTGTCTGAAAATAATAAATAAATAAATAAATAGAGTTCCGTTTGTAGTTCAGTGCTTGCCTACCATGTGCAAGGCCCTGGGTTCAACACCTAGTACTGGGGGGGAAAAATAATGTCATTATTTTTAACCTAAAGTGCATCATTTTTAAAGTCCAGTTCTGTAAGTTTTGACAACAGTACATGCCCATGTAACTGCACCTAAAGTGCATTCCCTCACCCTCTTGTCCCTTCCTAGTCTCATCCCTTCCTCTTCACCAAGGCAACCATTTTCCAATTTCTATAATCATAGATTGGTTTGCTTGTTCTTGAACTTCATATAAATGGAGCTGTGCAATATATATCATTTTGTGTTGGCTTTCTTTCACTCAACGTATTTCTACATTTATCTATTGTTTTTGCATGTATTAGTACCTCATTCCTTTTGTTATTGAGTAGTATTCCTTTGCGTGAATATATCACAAAGTTTTTATCTATTCTGCTGATGGATATTTGAGTTTGATTTTTCATTTTCATTTATTGTGGATACAACTGCTATGAGCATTCTTATAGAAGACTTTTTTAAAAAATATTTTTTATAGATGGACTCAATATCTTTATTTTGTTTTTTTAATTTTATTTTTATGTGGGCTGAAGATCGAACCCAGTACCTCACATGTGCGAGGCAAGCACTCTACCAACTGAGCCACAACCCCAGCCCCTTATAGAAGATTTTTTTTTGTTGTTAAAATATTTATTTTTTAGTTGTAGGTGGACACAATAGCTTTATTTTATTTTTATGTGGTGCTGAGGATCGAACCCAGTGCCTTCCGCGTGCTAGGCGAGCACGTTACCACTGCGCCACAACCCCAGCCCCTAGAAGATTTTTTTGTAAACACATATTTCCATTTCTCTCGGCTATATACTCATGTGCCTAGCAGTAGAATTGCTGGCTACATAGTAGCTCTGTTAAATTGTTTGAAGAACTTCCAGATTGTTTTCCAGAATAACTGTCCCATATTTTTTCCCCACTAGCAGTGTGCAAGGGTTTCAATTTCTCCATGTCCTTGCCAATACTCATCATTGTTTGTCATTTTTTATTATAGCCATCTGAGGGGGTGTGTGGTCATACACCATTATGGTTTCAATTTACATTTTCCTAATGATTAATGATATGGAGCATTTTTTCAAAAGTTTACCAGCCATTTGTATATCTTCTTTGGAGAAATATCTATTTGAATCCTTTGCCCATTTTGAATTGGGCTATTTGTCTTTTCATTGTCAAGTCCTAATTGATTTTTTTTTGGGGGGGGGACTGGAGATTGAACTCAGGGGCACTCAACCACTGAGCCACATCCCCAGCCCTATTTTGTGTTTTATGTAGAGACAGGGTCTCACTGAGTTGCTTAGCACCTCACCATTGCTGAGGCTGGCTTTGAACTTGCGATTCTCCTGTCTCAGCCTCCCTAAGTGCTGGGATTACCGGCTTGCACCACCGCACCCGGCTCCTAATTGATTTTTAACACTGGTTAAATTGAATTGAGAAAGCCTGTTGTATCAGGTAAGCCCCTTTTAGTTGAAAGAAAGAGAAAATCCAACATATTCTAGTTTCAGCCTAGATAGAATTTATTGTATCATAGAACTGATACCACAGTTGGGGGGTGTTCTGGCTTCAAGAATGGCCTGATCTGGACAGGGAGAGGGGAGATGACACTGACCTGTTTTCCTATTCATGTGTTGGCTCTGCTTTTGCTATGTGAGCATTGGCCTTGGACAGGCTTCTCCAATCAGAGCCACTTCAAAGTGGCTTCAGCAGCTCCAGCTGTACATTCTCCCAGGTTCAGGTCAACTGGAAAAGAGCACTTGCCTTTCTCCCAGCAGTGTTGCCAAGACTTATTGGTCCCGACTATTTACATACAAATCCCACTGCAGGGGCCAAAGGGAATGGGCATGTTGATTCTGGGAATCCGTAGGCTCTAAGCCTGCAGCCAGGGTTAGTGTGCACCCTAAACACATGCACTGAATGGGAGAGAATGGAGTTCTCCAGAATTAGAATGCTTTTCCTCTGCAGGGGCAGTTACCCAGTCCCAGGAAGACAGCATCTTCTCCCAATTGGGGGTATTAATTTTTCCCATCTACATGTGTGTAATGGTGCACACCTATAATCCCAGTGAACTTGGGAGACTGAGGCAGAAGGATCAAAGTTCGAGGCCAAACTTGGCAATTTAATACAACCTTTTCTCAAAAAAGTAAAAAGGGCTGTGGATGTAGCTGCATGGTAAAGTACCTCTGGGATCAATCCCTAGTAAGCCACACACACACAAATAAGTAAATAAATAAATACAATCTGTTATGAATTGAATGTTTATGTCTTATCAAAATCCATATGTTGGGCTGGGGTTGTGGCTCAGTGGCAGAGTGCTCACCTAGCACATGTGGGGCCCTGGATTCAATCTCAGCACCACATAAAATAAATAAAATAAAGGTATTGTGTCCATCTACAATTAAAAATATATTTTTAAAAAATCCATATGTTGAAGCCAGGCGCGGTGGCACAAGCCTGTAATCCCAGCACTTAGGGAGGCTAAGACAGGAGAATTGCGAGTTCAAAGCCAGCCTCAGCAATGGCGAGGCACTAAGCAACTCAGTGAGACCCTGTCTCTACATAAAACACAAAATAGGGCTGGGGATGTGGCTCAGTGGGCGAATGCCCCTGAGTTCAATCTCCAGTACTAAAAAAAAAAAAAAAAAAAAAAAATCCATATGTTGAAGCTCTAACCTCCGATGTAATAGGTTTAGGAGGTAGGGTTTTGGGAGGTGATCAGGTTTAGATGAGGTCATGAGGGTAGAACCTCATGATGAGATTAGTGTCTTAGAAGAGAGGAAGAAAGGCTCTAGTGTGTGCCCCCGCCCTCCCCAACATGTGTGAGGACATGGAAGAAAGTGACCATCTGCAAGCTAGGAGCAAGACTCTCACCAGACACTGAAACTGTTGGCACCTTGATCTTGGACTTTGGCCTCTAGAACTGTGAGAAATAACTTTCTGTTGTTTAAGCCATCCAGTCTATGCTGTTGTGTTGGGGCAACTGGAGCCAACTAAGACAAGCTCTCAGAAACGCATAGGCATGCAGCATTAGAAACCCTCCCTAGGAAGAGAAAGCTGCTGCTGGGCACTCTGGTGAGCACCCATAATTCCAGCTCTTCTGAAGGCTAAGGTGAGAGGGAGGGTCACTTGAGCCAGGAGATCAGAGCTAGCCTGGGCAACAAAGAAAGACCCCATTAAAAAAAAAAAAAAAAGGTACAAACTAAATGCCTAATCATTAGGCAAGTCAGAAAACCCAAGTTGAAGAACATTCTACAAAATAACTGCCCTGTATTCTTAAAAAATGTCAAGTTAGAGTAAGTCAAAGAAAGTCTAAGGAACTGTTCCAGATTAAAGATTATAGAGATGACAACTATATGCAATGCATAGTCCAAGATTGGATTCTGGCCTGGGAAAATAAAATAACTATAAAGGATATTATTAGGCAATGAATGAAATATACACATAGTATTAGATAATTGCATTGTGTAAGGTAAATTTCTTGTTTTGATCATTTTGTTTTGGTTATATGAGAGAATATCCTCTTCTTAGCAAATATTCTGAAGTGCTTAGGGGTCAATAAACATATAACCTCTAAATGTACTATCAAAAGTTTGAGAAATAAGCTGGGTGCTGTGGTGCACACCTGTAATCCAGTGACTCGGGAGGCTAAGTTAGGAGGATTGCAAGTTCAAGGCTAGCCTCAACAACTCAGCAAGGTCCTAAACAACTTAGCAAGTGGCTTATAAAAATAAAATGTGCTGGGGCTGGGATTGTGGCTCAGCGGTAGAGCGCTTGCCTTGCATGCGTGAGGCCCTGGGTTCGATCCTCAGCACCACATACAAAGCAATAAAATAAAGACATTGTGTCCATCTACAACTAAAAAAAAATTTAAAAAAAATAAAATGTGCTCACAATGTGGCTCAGTTGTTAAGTGCCACTGGGTTTAATCCCTGGTACCACAAAAAACAATAAAACAAAACAAAAACCAGCTTGAGAAATAAAAGCATATAAGATCCCAGTGGCTGGGGAGGCTGAGACAGGAAGATTGCAAATTCAAAGCCAGCCTCAGCAACAGCGAGGCGCTAAGCAACTCAGTGAGACCCTGTCTCTACATAAAACACAAAATAGAGCTGGGGATGTGGCTCAGTGGTCAAGTGTCCCTGAGTTCAGTTCCCGGAAAAAAAAAAAAAAAAAAAAAAAGAGCATATAAGCGAGAGAGAATGAAAATGAGAAAGCCAAAATGGGCCAAACTGAAAACAAGTGGATTGGGGGTGGTGGCTCAATGGTAGAGCATTGTCTGGCATGTTTGAGGCCCTGGGTTCATACGCAACACAAGAAAGAAAGAAAAGGAAGGAAGGAAGGAAGGAAGGAAGGAAGGAAGGAAGGAAGGAAGGAAGGAAGGAGAAAGAAAGAAAGAGGCAGGCAGGCAATGGGGGGAAATGAATTAATGAATCAGTCATTCTGAGTGAGAGGCACACAAAATTGAAATTGTATCAAAATTTTAAATTACTAGAATTTTTTAAAATATTTGTTTAGTTGTAGAAGGACACAAATATTTATTTCATTTATTTATGTGGTGCTGAGGATCAAACTCAGTGCCTTGCTCATGTGAGGCAAGCGCTCTATCACTGAGCTACAATCCCAGCCCCTGGAATATGTTTTTAATCTCAAGAAAAAGACCCTCTCCACTTTGAGAGGCTGAGACAGGAAGATTGCAAATTCAAAGCCAGCCTCAGCAATGGCGAGGTGCTAAGCAACTCAGTGAGACCCTGTCTCTAAATGAAACACAAAATAGGGCTGGGGATGTGGCTCAGTTGTGGTCGAGTGCCCCTGAGTTCAATCCCCAGTATCAAAAAAAAAAGACCCTCTCTCTTTTTTTTTTTTAATTTAATTATTTTATTTAAATGCATTTCAAGTCATAGTACATAACCAGAGCTCAGTTTTTCCATTTCTCTGATTGCAAACCATATAAAGTCACATCATTAGAGTCTTCATAGATGTGCCAGGGGTAGTAATGACCATCTCATATAACCATCATTACTATGCCCATTCCCCTTTCCTTCCTCCCACCTCCCCCAAAGACCCTCTCTTGATGTTAATCTGAGACTAGGGAAACATTTAAGGTAATTACCATTTCTCTTTAGATTTCTCTTTCAAGCTTTTGAATTATTTTGCAAATCATAAGAAGACACTCAGGAGAGTTCCAGAAATGCACTAATTTCTACTGAAGATGTAATCTACTCTTTTGCTGTAAGTGCTCATCAGATATTGCCTAAGTACTGGTCATTCTATCAGAAATGGTTGTTTATAATGAGAATTTTTGCAAAACAGAACATTTTATGATGCCAATTTCATAAATGGAAACAAAATGTATGCAAAGAATAAAGGCTGAAGGAAACACAATAAATGTATTCAAAATCATTTCAAATGGCCTGGCCTCATTTTCTTTATCTTTTTTTAAAAAATTTTTTTATGTTGTAGATGGATACAATAACTTTATTTATTTATTTTTATGTGGTGCTGAGGATTGAACCCAGGGCCTCACACATGCTGGGCAAGCGCTCTACCACTGAGCCACAACCCAACCCCAGCCCCATTTTCTTTATCTTTTTTTTAAAAACTATATAGAAATCATTTGTTTTTTATATTTTCAGTTAAATTTTGAACTGAGATTACAATATTATATAAAAAGAAATTAATTTGGTTGTTAGCATACAAATTGAAATACATAGGTTTAAACTTCAGATTTATGGTAAACAGTCTTCAAATACAATACAGACATTTCTTAAAGTTTCCATGTCATTCACATGTGGTACCTGCAACTCTGAGCTGTTCCACATACAATAGCTCTCCTATGGGATGGCAAAATTGACATGCCAGGAAGCTCAAGCCTGTAAAGTTAAGCCAAGAACTCAAGCTTGCACCATCTTTAAAAAGATTTGGCATTTCTGGACCACAACAGCCAACAGTATGTGAAGAAGGCAGAGTTGAGCTGAGGTTGTAACTCAGTGGTAGAGTACTTGCCTAGCATGTGTGAGGCACTGGGTTCAATTCTCAGCACCACATATAAATAAATAAAGTTCATTGACAACTAAAAAAAATTAAAAAAAAAAAAAAAGAAAAGAAAGCAGAGTGTTATTTCTTCTCATTACAGTTTTGAAAAAAAGTTGCATGGTAAATTGGAATTTTGCATAAAACCTCATTATACCTTGGTAAAGTCCAAGGGCAATTAGAGGACAATGGTTTAGGGTCCTAAGTTTTTTTTGTTTTGTTTTGTTTTTTGGTACTGAAGATTGAACTCAAGGGCACTCAACCACTGAGCCACATCCCTAGCCCTATTTTGTGTTTTATGTAGAAACAGGGTCTCACAGAGTTGCTCAGCACCTTGTTTTTGCTGAGGCTGGCTTTGAACTCTCTATTCTCCTATCTCAGCCTCCCAAAATGCTGGGATTATAGGCGTGCGCCACCACTCCTGGCTGGGTCCTAAGATTTTTAATAGAACCCATGAAATTAAAAAATGAGCATTAATTAAATCAAATTTTCTTTATCTTAATGTTAATTTTATCAGCATTCTGTACATGAAGCCTGAATGATAGTGGGATTGTTTAGGGAGAAATCAGTGGGTGTTTGTTGTTATTGTTTTGTTTTGTGTAGAAAATACTTATAGATTAGAAACCACATGCGGCTATTGTCTTTTCAGTTTCTTCATTTATCAGTTTTCTGAATTTCCTTTTTCCATTCTTCATTTCTCTATAATACACTGTCCACCAGGGTTACTGAGTACCTACTAGTTGCTATGAAAATATCAAAGACTGGGTACAGGTTTTTGTGGCAGAGACCACTATTTCACATCCATTCTTTCTTGGAAACAGAAAAACCACTTTTTGGCGAGTCAATGTGGCTGGGAAATAAAATATTTCCTAGCCTTCCTTACAAATATATTAGCCAACAAGATATAAATAGATATTGTAAGGTGAGACTTCTGAAAAGTTCTTTAAAACTTGGCTGGGAAGTGTCCTCTTTCCTCTTAATCCTTTCCTCCTTCTTGCCTGGAACACAGATATAATGGCTGGACTTCCAGCATCCATTTTATAAAAATATGGATAAGGTCCACACCCTAGGGACATTAAAGGGAAGAGCTAAAAGAGGATAGGACTCTTGTGCTACATCAGGGTCCATGTTATCAATCCTGGCCTGCCTTTCTCTGGATTCCTTTTTAGTGAGATAAAAATCAACTCTTATCTTATTTAAGGAATCATTTGGATCTCTGGAACTAACAGCTAAATAAAATTCTTAAAACATATAGTCCCTGATTTCAAGAACTAATTGAAGAGGACAAACTCACATGAAACAATTAGAGAGTATTTCTAGATAGTATATAGTTAAGAGACATAGAAAGAGTAAGAACTTTAGAATTGATCACTCCTATAGTCAGTCCCCAGCAATTTGAAGCATGTGACCTTGGGCAAATTTTCTAACCTTTCTGAACCTCTGTTTCCTCTTTTATAAAAAGAGAATGATGCTAATTATCCTGTGTAGTTGCGATGAGGAGTAGAGATAATGGACGTGGCACTTAATATATGCTTAATAAATTGATAGCAGTAATTTGTAAGCTATATAAACTCACAGAAGGAAGACTATTCCACATCCATTCTTTCTTGGAAATAGAAAAACTTCATTTTTTGGCAAGCCAGTGAGGTGTTACAATTGTCAAGAAAAGCTTAGTTAGTTGGATTTGATTGGTTGTAAGGAATGAAAAGGTTCAGGATAGATAAAAGGAAGAGGTGTTCTACATGAATGAAGGGAAGAACAGTAGACAGGAGAATTGGCTGAATACAACATATTTGAGTTACAAGGAAACTCACATAACTGGTAGGGCAGAGCTGAAAGAAATGGGACAGGACAGACAGAGCAGGATCCGGGTGGTGCGGATGGGTGAGATCAGGCTCAAGGACCAGGGACAGACACATGGTTTGGTATGGAAGAGACAAGAGACTCCATAAATCTCATGCACAAGAAATGATCAGGACATACATAAAAGCTCATCACAGGAAGGTTTTCAGTTCTTCTAAGTGATGTTCTTTTAAAACAAATGACAGGAAATTATTCTGAGTGCCAAATGGAAGGTGAGTGTCTAATCCAAAAACACAGCCATTAATTTAATGGAAAGATGGCCTGATAGCAAACATTAATCTCGTTGTTAGAAAGGTGTGTGAAGTAGCTGAGTCCACATAGGCTTGTTTCCTGTGGCCTTTCTATAAAATGAAGACTTTGATATTTGGCAAAGGTGTTTTTCTCTAAAAACAAAAACAAAAAAAGAGAAAGAAATAAAATGTAATCAAGCCAACTGGACACATTAAGCTTCTCTGTATAAACCATAAAACACTATAGAGATGCACCCCTTTCCTTTTTAATGGTATCTTTTCTCTAATTTAAAAAAATTGTCTTAGTAATGCCATTTGTTTTCAGCTAATATTTTAGAATTTTCTCAAGGTAAAAGTTAAGAGGTCATTGATTCATCCTTCCACTCTTCAGCTTTTACAAAATCACCACATTTACAATAATGCTAAACTATTATTACATTTCCTATGTGTTGAGATGGGAACTGATAAACTAAGCCAGCCATACACTAGTTCATACACTAGTGTATGGGAATTTGAAATAAAATGATCCTTGTGAAGATGTATGAAAAAGGTACATATGAAGTCTTTATGTGTGTTAGCTTAGAGCCCATATACTAGTTCCAAATTGAGAATTCTTTTCTTCCATCCCATAATCTTTACAGAATGTGAAAAAAAGGAGCTATAAGTGAGTGAATATGAAGTTTGGCTGAGTAATGGCATTTCTGAGATGTCATGAAATGGGTGCGGTCTTGGAATGGGAAGAATTGACCTTCAGTCCTGACTCTCCAAGTAAGATGGGAGATGTTCAGCAAGTCAGATTTCTTCAACTTCTGGCTCCTCTCTCGCTAAATAAGGTGTATAACTTCTTACTTCAAGAAGTCCTTTGGGGGCTGGGATTATAGCTCAGCGGTAGAGCGCTTGCCTCGCATGCGTGAGGCCCTGGGTTCGATCCTCAGCACCACATACAAAGCAATAAAATAAAGACATTGTGTCCATCAACAACTAAAAAAAATTAAAAAAAAAAAAAAAAAAAAAAAGAAGTCCTTTGGCTGGAGGCGTAGCTCAGTAGCAGATCATGTGCCTAGCATGTGAGAAGCCCTGGGCCCCATCCCTAGGACTATAAAAGAAAAAACAAAAATTCTTCCATGGTGCTGCATAAAAGAACATACAAAAGTGTTATGTGCATTTGAAGAATTGTAAAGTGTGGTATTTTCAGTAAACACTGGGAGTGTCCAGCCACTGTGCTCCTTTCTTTGAGAAGTGTCTCCATCACACCCTTCCAAATGTGGACCCAGGAAATATCTGAAATAATCATAACAATGATAATTGAAAGATTAGAGCTATAGTTTGGGATGATGAAAAGTTCTGGAGATGGACAGTGGGGACGGTTGCACAGCAATGTAGTATATGTTCTTTTTTTTTTTTTTTTTTTAAAGAGTATTGGGATTTAACCCAGAGGCACTTTACCTCTGAGCTACATTCTGGGTCCTTTTCATTTTCAGACCGGGTCTTACCAAGTCCCCAGGCTAGCATCGAACTTAGGATCTTTCTACCTCACTCTCCTAGATAGCAGATATTACAGGTGTGCATTACCATGCCCAACATTGCATATGTTCTAATGCTACTGAATTGTACACTTAAAATGGTTAAAATAGAAAATTTTATGTTATATATGTGTAACTGCAATAAAATAATGTCAAAACAAAACAAATCCCTAAGAGCTAACACACATAAAGACTTCATATGTACCTTTTTCATACATTTTCACAAGGATCACTTAATTTCAAATTCCCAATAACCTCATGCAGTTGGACTTGGTGTTATCCTCATTGTATAGAAGAGTAAACAGAGATACACAGGAGCTGTGTCTCTGGCAACATGGCTAATAAATGGTAGAGTTCGATTTGAATGTAGGCAGAACTCAGAAGCCTGACCCCACTGCCACTCCCCTCCCCAAAGAGATCAGAGGCTGCCACAGGTCACAAAGGCAGGGGAACTTGGCTAATCAAGGCCAAATTGGATGAGCCAAATTGACAAGGGAGAAGAACCAACAGTGGGCAGAGAAAGTCAATGTAGAGAGAAAATAGAAGACCAGGAAGGGGAGGGAGGAGTGTCTGGCAACTTTCCAGTTCCTATGTGTATGTTGCATGTTGTATTTTTGTGATTGTTCTACCTGCTTATCAATAAAACCTCTTTCACTTAGGCTACTCCAATGAGCTTTGTATTTTGCAACCAAATGAGCTCTAATTATTCCAGCAAAGTATTTCAAGAGCAAAGAGGAGCTGTGTATGCAAAAAAAAAAAAAAAAACTAGGACACTACTCTTTATAATAATGAAACATTAGAAAGAATTGAGCTGCCCAGCAACTAGGGAATAATAAATTGTACAATGTTCACCCAAAGGAATATTATGTAATCATGAAAACTCATAAATATAAAAGCTGTATAAGTAATTACAATAGTCATAAAAAATAAATACATGTTTGTAAAGATTGGGAAAAAGCCATGCAAATATATCAAAAGCTGTGATGACAAAAAGAGGTGTGGATGTGTGCGTGCTTGTACTTGTGTGTGTGTGTGTGTATTATTCAAAAATTATTTTAAATGTTTGAGAAAAAATTGAAGGCTCTTAAAATCCCCTTTCTTCAATTATTTGATAGAATCATCAATTCTCAGAACTAGAAATGACTTCATAGGTAATTTAGTAGTACAACTTTTTTTGGGGATTAAACCCAGGGGCACTTACTTAACAACTGAGCCTTATCCCCAGCCCCTTTTTTAATATTTTATTTAGAGATAGGGTCTCACTGAGTTGCTTAGGGCCTTGCTAAGTTGCTGAGGCTGACTTTGAACTCTTGATCTTCCTGCCTCAGCTTCCCTAGCCACTGGGATTTCAGGCATGCGCCTCTGTGCCCGGCAACAACTTCATTTCTTTTCTTTTCTTTCTTTCTTTTTTTAAAAATATTTTTAGTTAGTGGGGCGCTGTGGCTCTCGCTTGTAATCCCAGCACTTTGGGAGGCTGAGACAGGAAAATCGCGAGTTCTAAGCCAGCCTCAGCAATGGCGAGGCGCTAAGCAACTCAGTGAGACCCTGTCTCTATGTAAAACACAAAATAGGGCTGGGGATGTGGCTCAGTGGTTGAGTACCCCTGAGCTCAATCCCTGGTACTAAAAAAATATATACATATTATATATATTTTTTAATTGTAGATGGACTCAATACGTTTATTTTAATTTAATTTTATTTTTTAGTTGTTGATTGACCTTTATTTATTCATTTATTTATATGTGGTGCTGAGGATTGAACCCAGTGCCTCCCACAAGCAAGGCAAGAGCTCTACCACTGAGCCACAACCCCAGCCCCAATATGTTTATTTTTATTTATTTATTTTTATGTGGTGCTGAGGACTGAACCCAGTGCCTCACACGTGCGAGGCAAGTGCTCTACCATTGAGCTACAACCTCAGCCCACAACTTCATTTCTTGTACACCTCAGGGATAAAGAGTTCTCTTTCCTCCAGTGTAGATAAAGGCTGCCCACCCTCTGCTAGAACACTGGGGACCTAAGTGCCTAAGGTGCTCCTTTCTTTGGCTAGTGACAAACTCTCCCTTATACTGTGTCTGTGGTTCCTCCCCTGAGTCATAGTGCTTTCTGTTGAGATACATCTTTTTTATTGAGATGGGTCTCGTGTTGCCCAGGCTGGTCTCAAACTTATGATCTCTATTGATTCTATCACCTCAGCCTCCCCAGTAGCCAGGACTACAGGAATGTGCCACCATGCATAACTAAATCTAGCTCTTCTTACATGATAATATTCTGGGCCAACTTCCTGAGTGTATAGCCTATACCAAAGGGCATTGCGCTCAGAAGGGCCCCAAACTTGGGTAATGCTATTTTGTAACCAGTTTGAAATTCCTAATACTTTTTTGAACAAGGGAACCCACTTTTTAGTTTGGGCCTCACAAATTATGTAGCTGGTCCTAAAAATATTTCACAAAATTTTATGTCAAATCTTCTAATTCCTTTAGAAATTCTTTGTGTATCACCTATTTTGACCATTATGGTTGTTCTTCTCTGATTCTGCACCCAGAACTTAACGACAGACTCTTGCAATTCTGGAGTCAGTGTGGCCTATAGGGATGCCTCCAATACCTTTGTTATAAAGGATTCTAAGATTGTACATCTTTTTTTCGTAGTAGATAACATTTGCTCAGTGTTTACTGTGTGGCAGGCTTTGTGTTAGGCATGTTCTATGTACTATTTAATTGTTACAACAATCCTCCTAGTTAAGAAAACAATTCCCCACAGTGTGCGTACAGAGGTTGCGTCACTTGATCAAGATCCTGCAGTTTATAGATGGCAGAGGAACTCACAACCAGGTTGGACTGACTCTTATGCACCATGTTCTATTATTGTTTCTCCAAAATTATCAGAAGCATTCACTGTTTGGGAGGCTACAGGCAGTGCATACTGAGCTATTTACCAATTCAGATCTTATTGATCTATGGTGATTCTGGGGCAAGGTCTCTTTGGATGCTGGCAAGCTCCCCCTCGTGGCCATTTCCTTCCCAGATTTCTGTACTTTCTTGGGTTCTTTCCTCAGATTTGCCCCCTGAGCATTAGCCTTAGCCTCTGTATTCGTTTGTAATTGCTGCTTCAAATTGTCAAAACTTAAATAACAAATACATCCTCCAAAGATTACTAAGTGTACTCGAGAATGCGACTGCAGTGGGAATACCTGCCACAGGACACCGCTGTGTGTCTTAAGAGCCTGAGGTAAAGAGGAAAGTTTTTAAAGGCAGAAATGAATCGGATTACAAAAACAGTTTTGAATCCGTTATTCTTGACTACAGGGATCAATAACAAGGGTGGCCTCTGTCCTGGGACTGGACAGATGGTCATTGGACTAATGTCCTTGTGGAAGTATTTTCTAGGTTAGGTTGCTGTGGCCTTTGTGCAAGGCTATGGCCCTAGCAGAGTTCTGTGATGGCTCTTGTTATCAGGAGCCTAGCGTATGTATATAAGAGCTCCCTTTGGGCCTCCCTCTGGCTGTCTTCTCAGGGTTGGACACCAGTGACTCCATTCAGACTCAGACAACTTTCATACAAGTTACTGTGCACTTGAAACAATACAAATGTAGTATCTTATGGTTCTGGAGATGGGAAGTCTGAAATGGGCCTCAGAGGGCTCAAGCTGAGGTATGAGCAGAGCTGTGCTCCTTCCTGAGGCTCTAGGAGACAACCTGTTCTTTGCCTTTTCTATCTTCTGGAGAATACCTGCTGGCCTTGGCTTGTGGCCCAGTCACTACGACCTCTGTCTCTGTCATCTGTTTCCTTCTGACTTCGACCCTCCTGCCCTGCCCCCCATCAGAACCTTGTGATTACAGTGACCTTTCTGGATAAGCCACAGTAATTCCCCCCCTTTCAAGGTCAGGTGATTCTTTCCATCTATAACCATAAATCCTTCTTGTCATATAAAAATATATTCTCAGGTTCCAGCAATCAGGACACCTTTGGAGGTTCATTATTCTGTCCTCCATAGTCTCCTCCCCTCACATGCACACACAGACCTCACTCCTCCAGGACCTTACAAGATCTTCCCTGGACCTTCTCAATCTTGCTCACCTACCTATGGATGCACTCTGGTTCTTCTGTGTTCAACCAGCACTGATAGAGCGTGTTATGTTGCCAGGCATTGTACTAGAGAAAAGAGGTGCCAAGCAAAATAAGAGTCCCTGACCTGAAGGAGCCCATGTTTTAGGGAAGCTGACAGAAACATCATGGAACACAAGAACACATGGCTTTTACTAGGATGGGATAAAAGGGAGCACAGGAGATGAAGAAGCAGTGAAGACTTGGAATCTGAGAGTGGCAAGGACACACAAAGTTGTCTTCCTGTTACTTTTCCTGTCACATATTGACAAAATAAGGACAGTGGTGTCATCACAGAAAAAGAGGATCTCTAATATGATCTCAGGCATCCCTGAGAGGGATGGACTCAGGCAGGGCTGGACTGCTGAAAGACGGAGATGTTATTAACCAGTCCTCTGGGGTTCCCTTTTGCACCATCTGCAACAATTGGCAGAGCTTCTTATCCAGGTGAGGTGGCTTCTGCCAGGCCAAAAATGTTCAAGGGAGATGGGTTCATCCCAGTAGGTGATGCTCTCAGTTCCCAACTAACTTGAATAAAACAAAATTTTATTCTGAAAGTAGAAAAGGAGGAAAACTGTTATATTAAATACTCAAAGATATAGCTTAGTTCCTCTTTGCATCTCCAAAGTGGAGTCTGAGGAAAGAGCCAGCAACTTTGAAGCTTTTCACCATTTGTATATTGTAGATGCCTAGAGCCCTGGGTACACCTGTGGACTGACCTTTGTTCCTACATGTGGCCATTTGTAACCTATCATCACTTATCCAGAACCTATGATCTGAGCCTGTATGTTCCTAGCCATAGAAATTTCACAGGAATGGGGCCCTCATTTCCAGCTCTGTACTGAACTCTGCTGTCTCCTTTCAGAAACACAAGCAAACACACACACACACACACACACACACACACACACACTTTTCATTTTTCTACTTATCTCCTTAGCTATGAAAAACTGGAGTCTCTTATTTAAAAACACACACACATACAAACAATCACACCCCAGAGGATTCTTTTCACAATGACATAACCAAAAAGCACTTAGAGGGGACTAAATTCACATCAAATGAGGTGATTCTGTGAAATAACTAGTGTTTTACATAGGGTTTTGTACTTGGCCAGAGTTTTTCTTGACCATTAATTTTTGCTCCTTATAGCAGCCTTGGGGGACAGCTGTCTTTGAAAGTCTATTAAGTCCTAAGTATCTGTCAAATTCAGAGAATGGGGACTTCTCTTTTTTTTTTTTTTTGGTGGGGGAGTGTGCCAGGGATTGAACTCAGGAGTACTTGACCACTGAACCACATCCCCTGCTCTATTTTTTGTGTTTTATGTAGAGACAGGGTCTCACTGAGTTGCTTAGTGCTTCGCCATTGCTGAGGCTGGCTTTGAACTTGAGATTCTCCTGTCTCAGCCTCCCTAAGTGCTGGGATTACATGCATGCGCCACTGCAATAGCTGGGACTTTCATTTTTTTCTCTATTGAATAAAATAATTTCTGCTCTTGGTCTATAAAGGACTAGGCTAGGGGGTCAGTTGCACTCTCTGCTTTTAGTCAACATCTGCCAGGTGGCCATCAGCCCGACCCTGAACACCTCTATGAAGCTCCCCAGGCAGCTCCTATCTTTGGATGGTTCTCACTGATAGACAGAGAGAGAAGTTCATAGATTCTCCTAGTGCTTCTGCAAGAGAACGACAAAAGAGGAGATATTTTCGAGGGGTTTGGTGTGAGCCTGTAACAGATTCTCTATGTAATAAGCCAATTTCTGCTGGACAATACGAATGGCAGGTGCTCTCACAACAAGCAGACCATTGAATTTAACATTTTTCCTCCAAATAATAATACTTAGGACCTGCTGTTGATCCCAATCCCCAAAATACTCGGTCTTGGAGTTATTCTGTGACTGGAGAAGACATTGTTTTGCATCTTTGTAATACTTTCCATTAATACCAGAACTATAATATGAAGGCCTAATTATTATACCTATTCTAAAGTTGAAGAGACAGTCTCAGAGACACTAAGCAATCTATAAGTTCTCCTGGCTTAGAAGTAGTATATCTACCCTCTGTCCTAATTTTAGACTTTAGTTACCAAAATAAATAGAAATTTAGAAAAATTAAATTTAAAAAATTTTATGTATGCTCTTTAGATAATAAACAAAAACCTATACCACAGTAAGTCTCCAGAGAATTATGATGTGAGCAAAAGTCAATTCCAAAATGTTACATACTGTGTGATTCTATTTATATAATATTTTTTAAATAACAAAATTTTATTCTTTTTTTTTTCTTGTGAGATTAGGTCTAGCTATGTTGCCCAGGCTAAGTTCAAACTCCTAGGCTCAAGTCTTCTTCCTCAGTCTCCTGATTAGTGGGGACTGCAAGTGTGTGCCACTAGGACCAGCTGGAATGACAAACTTTTAGAAAGATAGATTAATGGTTGCCAGAGGATAGGGATGCGGGGGGTGGGGGAGTAGGGGGAATGAGGTTCCTCAGACTAAATGAGGGTGGACCTGGCTACTTCTGCTCATGGCAAAGGGTAAATTGAGTTTCAGACCAGATGCTCTTCAGTGAGCCCTCCCACAGGAAAGTTTGGCTTCTAAGGCAATTTTTTCAGCTTATTGTCTATGCTAGAGAAAGAAGTTGCAAGTTTTTAAAATGCTTAGTGTTTCATTGGATTAATGCTTAGTTACTTGTCTGGGGAAAAGAATGTTTATGGCAGCTTGGTGCTGCAGAGGAAAGTGGACTTTCAAGTGAAGGTGAAGATTGATGACAACCTGCAAACCATCACAGGGTCATGGGCAGGTCAAGTCAGGGCAACCAGATGGCTTGAGAAGTGGAGCTTGAAAAAAGAACAGCTCCCACTTGGGCTCATTCTTTCTCTGAACTGGTGATCACTGCTCATAGCCAATAAGCCAAAGGCAAGGGCAGAGATGTACAAGAGGTCTGGGGACAGTGCCAGGGAGAAGTGTAGGGAGGAGGGATGGCTGAGTACAGGTGCATGCTCACAGCTCAACACTGTGTTCAGGCTCGGACCCTCGGAGACCTCCGAGCTCTGAGCAAGCCTTTCAGCCTGAGTTTCAGATTCCCTGCTTATAGAATAGTGCTACAAACCCTTGCCCAACTTACATTACCAGGTTGTTGGAGGTAAAAAGTATTTTGTGAGCATTTGTGTTCTAGGCAATGTAAAGATTAGTAATGTGCTTTGGTAGGATTCCAACTAATTGTTCCTAAAAAATTTTTTTCTGAAAAAAAAATCAATAAAATTGAAAACAAATCTGTTTTTACGTTGGAAAGTGAGTTAAGGTTTCAGAGTAAGTTTCAGTTACTCTGAAAGCTGGCAGATCCATAGCTCTCAGTCAGCATTGCTAAATGGTTAGGTCTTAGGAGCGGCCATGGCACACACCATTATTCCTGGATGGGGTCATAGAACTGGGGAAGAAGGATGCTCCAAGGCCATATCTGAGTTAAACGCTAATAGCCTCCACAGACTTCTTACTTTGCTTCCCGAGTCTGTAGGAAGACTAAGAATGAACATTTACCTAATATGGTGAGGATATTTTTCTCCTTTTCCACTTAGATAACTTAGTAAGTCACTAACATTGGAAACAGTGGGCAGAAAAGGGGAGACTTCCCCAGTGTGTAAAGACCCCTGGGAGTGAAGCAGTTCGAGTTGAGTTGTAACACCTCCCCTGAGGAGAGGCATAGTGTGGTAGAACCTGGGGTTGAGTAGAAGAAAGAAAGGAGACTTACAGGGAAGGGAAAGAAACTGCAACTGTAAATCTGAAAAACTCCATGAGCACCCTCACCTTTATACCCTAAGCCTGTTTTCCTCCCGGCATAAATTCTTAAAAGGATCCATGGATCTTAGAGTACTGTGAGTCCAATTAATCAATGCCTACATGCATTATGCAATGTATTTCCTTTAGCCTAAATAAAGCCAAGGGGAAAATATTGGAAGAGACTTATGATGTGAGTATATTCCAAACATTATTGATTGGGTGATGCCAATCTGGAGATCCTAAAAGAATCAGACCGCAGTGACTCACTCTGTGCTCTATGATTAAGAGAACTGAGCTCACCAGGCCAATGTTACCCCCACATACTTCCCATGTTTATTATTTATAGTTTCCCTTCAAAAAGTTTGAGATGCCAAAAGTGTGTCTCACTCTCAACAGGATAGTCATATCCTGCAGTATTGCTTGCTTTCCTAAATAAATCTTTGTGCCTCTTTTGATGCATCCTGAAATTCCTTTCTGCAGTGTAAGTCAAGGACCTGCCAGGGGGCTGGGGCTCTTAGCTCAGTGGTAGAGTACTTGCCTCACACTAGATTTGATCCTCAGCACCACATAAAAATAAATAAAGCTATTGTGTGTCCATCTACAACTAAAAAAAAAATATTTTAAAAAACCCCTGAAGCCAGGTGCGGTGGCACAAGCCTGTAATCTCAGCACTTAGGGAGGCTGAGACAGGAGAATCGCGAGTTCAAAGCCAGCCTCAGCAATGGTGAGGTGCTAAGCAACTCGGTGAGACCCTGTCTGTACATAAAACACAAAATAGGGCTGGGGATGTGGCTCAGTGGTCGAGTGCCCCTGAGTTCAATCTCCAGTACAAAAACAAAACAAAACAAAACAAAACAAAACAAAAAACCTACCAGAAAAGAGTCGAAGCCCTCTTCTCCCTTCTGGGGTGCCTCTGTGAACCTCTACCTGGTAACAGAAACATGTTGGCTCTGGAGTCAGACAGGTGTGAGGTGCATCTAGCTTTATTTATCCTCTGAGCCAATTTCTTCACCTGTAACAAGGAAACAAGGACAGTGGTCTCATGGAACTGTTGTAAGGACCACATGAGATAAGCAAATGCAGAGCAGTTGGCACAGCGTAGGAACACAGTCGTGTCTTCCCTTTCTTTCTCCTTTCCTTCTTCAAAGGATAGATTGACGATATCATTATCACTCCTTTAAAAACTCTACATTTGCATGTTGTTTCAGAAAGAATGAAAACAGGAGCCCCTGAGAGCAAAGTTTATTTTTGTGGCTCCTGAAAGGCACATCTTATCAAGCCTGGAATTTGGAGTCAAACATGGAATACAAACTATACAATCTTAAATACATTTCATCTCTCCTAAACTCAGTCTTCTTAAGTTAAAATAGAATTAACATCGATGAATGTGATTGTTTAGAAAGTTGTTTATGTAAAGTGTTCAGCATAGTGTCTTCTATACGGATAGAATTCCACAAATGGTCATTTTTATCATCATGGTCTTGGATGTGGCAGAGGGAGTGCACAGTAATGGGGAACAGTGTCCATAGAGATCACGTGGATAATCCCCAGAATCCTTGGGTCCATTGTGCTGTACTTTCTTCCTACTAGAGTTCGCCTACTGTTTACGCTCAAAGACTTTGGAAATTTGGAAGACCCAACAGGGTGGTGTGATTGCCAAAAACAATGGATATAATCCCAATATCACATCTAGAGCACAGGATGAGGTATTTACGTCAGACATGCACAAGCGAGAGGGCATGCCCCCAGGAGCAAGCAAGATGGGAAGATAGCTGGCTGGAAAGACGTCACCGGAGGAGAGCTGAGGAACTGGGAGGAGAGAAACCTGTTTTCCTGAGGAATAATAAAAGAATACTTGAAAACTCAGCACGTGAAGAAATGGCATTTATTCTGCCATCCGTTGAAGTACAGAACTCAGACCAGTGGGTGAAAATTATTGGGTGATAAACATTCAACTCAATACAAAGCATTTTCCAGTCAAGCAGCCTTTTAATGACAATGCATCTGTCCCTCTGGAATAGGCTGTTCAGTTGGAGGAGGATTTGTGCCCCAAGGTTTGGCATTAGAGGGGTAGCTGGACCATATATCTCCCAAGTCTCTACCACCTCTGGAATTCTACTTCAAGAGAGACCCGTGAATAACACAGGCCTCCAAAGAAGCAGTCTTGTGCTAGCAAGCCATTTAGGTGGAGCTTCCCTATATTGGAAATCTTAGCGGGGTTGTGGTGGTGCATGCCTGTAATCCCAGCATTTTGGGAGACTGAGACAGGAGGATTGTGAGTTCAAAGCCAGCCTCAGTAACCGCGAGGCACTAAGCAACTCAGTGAGACCCTGTCTCTAAGTAAAACACAAAATAGGGCTGGGGATGTGGCTCAGTGGGTGAGTACCCCTGAGTTCAATCCCTGGTACCAAAAAAGAAAAAAGAAAAAGAAAAGAAATCTTAGGGGAAGTATAGCAGGGTAGAATGTAATGATTCTAACATATTTCAATTTATAGTATTTATTGAAATTAATTATTTACCTTAAAAGTAAAATAAAGTAAATGAAGTAATTATTTACCTTAGTACTAGGTATATTTCCTACTATAGATGAGAGAATGAATACATGTATTCAGTAAATACGTACTGCTTACTTACTCTACAGAGGGTGCCAGAAGTGCCAAATTATTTTGTGTGTGTGTGTGTGTTAATTGGGTTTTTTGTTTGTTTGTTTTTATTTTTGGTTTTGGGCATTGAACCTAGGGCCTCACACATGCTAGGCAAGTTCTCTATGTCTGAGCTACATCCCCAGTCCAGTGTGTTAAATTTTTTATTTCAGCAGTACAGTGGGGGAAAGGAGGCTATTGTTACCATTAACATTTAAAAACTGACATTGAAGTTAAAAATAACTACTTCTACATTCAAGACATTATTTCATCCCACAAACCTAGTTTCCTTATCTGTATATGGGAATGCTATTTATCTATAAGTGGTATTCCCCCCTGTGGACTGTTCATTAATTTAACAAACATTTGAGTCCCTATATGTATGTAAACATACACCAGGACTGGTTCTGCTTGCTGGGGACTTACATCACTGAACTGAAAAGTCATACAGCCCTCATGGAGCTGATTTTCTAGTGTAGAAAGGAAGCAATAAATACTATAAATTGAAATACGTTAGGATGGACGTATTATGTGGCAGTAAGAAGATGAAGCATGAAAAAGTTTCCACAAAAATATTAAGTAAGATAATGCAGGTAGAAATCAACGCATGAACAGGTTCAGTAAAACATCCTCAATCGGGGTTAGCTATTATTGACATGGGGACTTCTGAGCTTGTAGGACCTAAAGTTACATGAATCACCACACTTCTGAGTTATTAAATAGGTGATGTGTATTTAAGGCCAAGGTGGAAGAAAAGAATCAATGAAAACACCATGACATTATCTCGTATATGCAAGGATGCTGATAAGAATCAGCATGAAATTTAGCAACATGGAAACTTGGGCTTGAACTGAGTTATATCAGGTAAGTGACCTAGTTTTTCTTTTTTCTTTTTCTTTTTTTGGTACCAGGGATTGAACTCAGGGCACTCGACCACTAAGCCACATCCCCAGCCCTATTTTGTGTTTTATGTAGAGACAGGGTCTCACTGAGTTGTTTAGCGCCTCACTGTTGCTGAGGCTGGCTTTGAACTTGCGATCCTCCTGTCTCAGCCTCCCAAAATGCTGGGATTACAGGCGTGCACCACTGCGCCCGGCTGTGATCTAGTTTGTCTAAGCCTTAGTTTTCTCTCATTTGACCAGGGTTGTTGTGACACTTAGTAAAATATATGCTGTTGGGCACTATAGTCCTGTAGTCCCAGCTACTCAGGAGACTGTCAGGAGGATCCTTGAGCCCAGGAGTACTGGCCAGTCTAGGGAACATAGCAACATCCTGCCTCTACAATAATAATAATAATATATATATATAGGGCTGGGGGTATAGCTCAGTGGTAGAGTGCTTGTCTTGCATGCATGAGGCCCTAGGCTCCACTCCCAGCACCAGAGGAAGGGGGAAAAAAAAAAATAAAATATATATATATATATATATATATATATAAACAAACACAAACATAAATATCATAAACATATATGCATACGAAGGGGGGCAGGTAAAGGACAAGCAAATAGCACACATGCCTAGCTTTTATTATTACCATCATCCAAACAAATATATTAGCATTTTGGGATATTTTCAGTGTGTTCAGGATAAAAAAATAAGGCTGTAATTCTCAGGAGGGCACATTCCACAATCACAAGTTACTAAGAGTTGGACTAAGGCCACTTGTTATGAGAACAAACCAGAAAAACATAAGGAAGTGTTCACTTAATCAAATGCTCAACCCAGTTCTTAGCCTCGCCGACTTCTTGGCTTCAGTACTTGGAATTCCAAAAGATGCAAACAAAGACACAGGGATTCACAGATCTGAGGGTTTTGCTAAAAAGCAGTTGGAGAGGATTTATGAGGTGTGCCTCTCTCCACAGAACCTGCGAGTGAAGGAGATGTCCAGGCTGTCCCATATACCTCTGTAGTGTTGTCCCTCTGTTTCTTACCACTCTGAGAGTTGGTATTTGAGAGTTTAATTTGTTCTCTGTTGGACTTCTTTGTACAGGGGCAGTTTTACAAAGGAGAAACTCTTTCTGCACCCCTAGAGGGGCAAAGCAGACATTTCACTCCATGACTCCCACTGTTGCAAGTTACAAAGTAAGTGAAAGCTTTGTTGGATTCATTGTGTGGGTGCATTGTCCTACTAGGCATCCCCAGGACATGGAAGGGACTATTTCTAGAATTGGAGGCCCCCATTTACTGTAAATAGCATAATAACCTCTTTTCTATTGGTAGGCGGGTTGTGTCCAGCAATCTGCCCCTTTCAAGTGTCCACATGGCACTTTAAAAGAACCAAAGGGGCATCACAGGACAAGTGTCTTAGCTTTGCCAGCTCTAAGTTAGTGTTTCTCATATAATTTGTGGGGGAGAATCAGTTTTTTTTTTTTATTTTTTTTTTAGTTGTCAATGGGCCTTTATTATATTCATTTATATGTAGTGCTGAGAATCGAACCCAGTGCTTCACACATGCTAGGCAAGCGCTCTACCACTGAGCCACAACCCCAGCGCCCCCGGGAGAATCAGTTTGTTTGTATTTCCAATCCATCATGGCTGATATTTTTACAAAATACAATAAAAAAGTATCTGTCAGCACATTTTTAAAGACAAAATACAAGCCAATGTTTCTGTCATTAGATTCAACGGACAGAAAATTACTCTGTCAAATTGCTACAAAAGTTTTAAAATGTTTACTCCATTTAATGTATTTAATCCCTATTTTTGTGGACTGAAGCACTGATTTAAGTCACTATGGACATCCACTTGAAACAAAACACAAAACCAATTTATCCCCCTTTTCCTGTTAAATAAGATGATATGTTTGGGAACATTGGCTGGTACATAATAGTCACTAAATATCAGCGATTACTATTCCTACTCTCTCAGGGCTAGTGAAAAGAGAGTGAAAGGTTAGCTGGAAGACGAAGAGCCAGGTCCCAGTTTCTATCCTGCTCCTACTAACCTTGGACAAGGGTCCTTGGCTTCTCTAGGCTTCTGTTCCATGATTTACAATATGTAATAAAATGATGTGGAGTCCGCTACCTAGATCAGTAAATTAATAACTGAAACCCATAGAGAAAAATACATTTGTGTCCTAGTACACAAATTTGCAAACACACACAAGCAGTCAATGATAATGTTCCATGAGATAATGTCATCCTATCACATGCTATGTATTCTGGTATTTTCTATCCCTTATTTTATGTTTTGGTACTGGAGACTGAACCCAGGGGTGCTTTACCACTGAGCTACATCCCCACTCCTTTTTTATTTTATTTTTGGATGAGCAAGCTTTTCTTTATTCAGTATTCATCAGTGGAGTCAATCAGTGGAACACGTGGCATGGCTCATTTCGGGGGCAGAAAAAGGCAGCGGGCTGAAGCAGGAGTCTGGGTTACATAGGCTTTGTTTAGGGTGGGGCAGGAGGGTAGTTCCTGGGGTTCCTTGTATTGGGGTCTGCTGATCCATTAGGATGGGACTGGAATGTGAATAGGGAATTTCCTGGGGCTTATTGTATTGAGATCAGCTGACCCATTAGGGTGTGGCAGGGGTCAGGTGCCAGTCAGGTGCTCTGGTTGAGGCCTGGGATTTTAAATGACAAAAGCTTAGGGAAAATGTCCTTGGACTTATTTTCCATATCCTTCATTCTAGACTCTAAAAGGGGATAATGAATTGGAGTAAATTGGGGCATCAAAATCAAATATGGCTGCTTCCTGCTGAGAAGGGGAGAAATAGGGGGACCTCCCCCTTTCAGAGTTCTGGAAGAGAACATGGAGACCTTGATGGTTGAGGCTGAAGAGGGGTATATGTGGGAGGAACCTCAAGATTGTCATGAGTGAAGTCTTCCTTTTCAAAAAGTCAGGCTATGGGCACGGGAGGAGATGTGTCCTTGGAAGTGGCTTGGGCTGGACAGGTCATCTCCTGAAGAAACTGTTTCTTGGAACTATATTTTCCTGATGATTTAATCATTTCCATTCTGCTTGATAGACTCTGAGAAGGGATGAGAAGACTGGTGGTGGATGCAGAAACAAAATGCCAAGGAGGTCCCTGATTCAGAGGTTTGCTCTGATCAGTAAGCTTTTCTTTATTCAGGATTCAGCAGCAGAGTAAATTGGTCAAACACCTAGCATGACTTATTTTGGGGGCAGGAAATGGCAGCAGACTGAAGAAGGGGTTTAGGTTACATAGGCTTTATTTAGGGTGGGACAGGAGGACAATTCTTGGGGTTCATTTATTGGGGCACCCCTTAATCCATTAGGGTGGGATAGGAATGTGAATAGGGAATTTCCTGGGGCTTATTGTATTGGGGTCAGCTGACCCATTAGGGTGGGGGAGGTCAGGTGCCAGCAGGTGCAAGTTCCTTTTGTATCCCCTCATTCTGGCTGAGGTCTGGGATTTAAATGACAAAGACTTCAATTTTACTTTGGATAAGGTGGTGGGGGGGAACAGCTGCAGATAAGGGAAAATTCCTTGGGTGTATATCCTCTACAGGTTATTGCTAAATTGCAGAGGCTGGCCTGAAACTTGTAATCCTCTTGCCTCAGTCTCACAGGTATATGCCACTGCACATGGCCCTTTTTAAAAAAAAAACATAAAACTGGTCAAGATGCATTTAATTGATCGCAAATCAACAGTCTGAAAAACACTGGGGCAAATGATTTCTAAGTTTTCCATCCTGCACAGCATTTGGAAGAGACTAACAACTGGTAGAGTCCTATCAGTCATTTACAACTTGACCTGTCAATAGAACCAATATTACTAAAGGCAGGTGCATCTAAAAGACTTAAAAAAGAAATTGGGCTGAGGCTATAGCTCAGTGGTAGAGCGCTTGCCTAGCATGCGTGAGGCACTGGGTTTGATCCTCAACACCACATATAAATAATAAATGAATAAAATAAAGATCCATCAACTAAAAAAATACTAAAAAAAAAATTCAGATGGCTCTACATTGTGATGTTCTTAGTGAGTCTCTTGTGAGTACAGAATGTAAGCACAAAATGATGGGTGCAGACCTCAATAGATTCAGGGAAGCTGTTTATTCATTGCCAGACTCAGGCACTGTAGGGGCTCATTTTCTGGATGTGAAAATGGCCCCCGGTTACAGAGGGGATTTTGGTTTTATAGGATACAATTAGGGCAGTTTCATCTTGGGAACTTGTGGGCTAGTGATGTAAGTTAAAACTTTAACTCAGGAGGGCAGCTGTAAAAGGTTGGAACTCATGGTTACTTGGAGAGATAACAGCCTACATTGTCAGGGATGGGTATTTAAATTTTGTCCATTGTTTCTATTTTTCTGGGATTTATTGTCTCCTAGAGTTTCAGTATTCACCTCTGTAAAGCCAGATGACCAAAAGGAGTTGGATTAAAACCACTGGGTAAGACTTTATTGGGATTTACTCTCCCAGGCAAACTCCTCAGTCCAACAGAGCGGGTCCGTGGTACAGAAAATTTAAAAGGCCCGGTCCGGACAAGGAAGGCTTAAGGCAGGAAGAGATGGGCCTGAGGTAGGAAGAGGAGGTGATCTAGAGTCCTGTGTTCTCTGGGATTAGTCAGGGGATCCTGCTAAGGTCAGAGTCCTTCCGGGATGAGTCAGGAAAAGTCCACTGATTTGGTAGGAAGTGATATTACTGCTTACATATCTGGTTGGCTGTTCCTTTGTGCATGTGGGCTGCTTGCTGCTTTGTTCCCTGTGGCCTGCGGTGGTGGCCATGTTGTACGTTCTGCATTTGCCTCGCGATAAGAAGCATGAAATCTTGAGTAGACCTAACAACCTCCTTCCTTCGGGGCCCATAGTTCAGTATTTATTGTGTGTCCTTTTAGGACTAATTTGCAATGGAAGTGTAACAGTAGTCCCTTCACCAAATGTTTTTTCTCTCTCTCTCTTCTCTCTCCTTCTCCCTAACAAGATTAGGGAGACAGTATTATGTTTTCTTCCCCTAGTTAACTGCCCTTGAACGCAACTGTTAGGTCGGATCAGGGTCCAAGATGTCCAATTAAAGGAACCAGTCAGGGAAGCTGCAGTCAGCAGCTACAAAAAGGAGCGGCTAGCCAGACGCTGACGTCATCAGTAGACGTGCCTCCTCTCAATCAGTGGGTTTTTCCTGACCTATCCAGGAAGGACTCTGACCTCCTCTTCCTGCCCCCAAGCCCTCCCCTTTCTGACCAGGCCTTTTGATATTCTCTCTACACCGGAGCCCCAGCGCCATTTCTCCCAGACACACTCTGATGGATGGGAGGATTCGGCACAAGAGCGTGTATTTTCAATAAAGCCTTGCTGAGCGGCTTTAATTCGTCTCCTTCTGGTCGTCTAGTCTTTACATAATGGTGCTGAAACCCGGGAGGGTTTTGAACCTCCCCCGTACCGGGGTCGAGGCAAGCCCTCCGGACCAGGAGAACTCCTGAGCTGCTCTTCGTCTCCCCTCACCTGGACTGACAGAGTGAGGTAGGCCCCACCCCCACCTCGTCTCCTCTGACTTCTCAGCTTGCCCCTCTCCCCCCGTTCGCTCCAGAGGCCTACTCGTAAGTTGCACATGTGCATAGGTCTCTGTCCGCTAGAGGCCACGTGGATTGGGAAGACCTTCCCAATCCTCGTGTTAGCCATTCGCCACCACCTGGGCCACGGAAAGTTCACAGGGATGCCTCAATTTTCCACCTGGCCCCTCGTTCTCCCGTGGACGCGAACGTTTTAAGGGATGCCTTTTTATGTTCTTGCCCACTCCCCAGGACTGCTGAGAAGTCACAGGGAACCCCAACTTGTCTCTAGACCTCAAAATTCCACTGTACTGTGGCTTAGATAACAGATCAAAATGGCCTCCAGGGGGAACTTTTGATTTTTCAAATCCTCACTGATTTGGCTAATTTTTGTCACCGGATGGGGAAATGGACAAAAATTCCTTTCATCAAGGCTTTGTTGGAAAATGCGCTCTCACCCCTCCCTTCTTTCTCATCTGTTCTGTCCTCTCAAGTTCTTCTCACTAAAAGCCTCCTTTCCCATTTACTTGTCTATCTCCTTCCTGGTGTGGCCACCATCACATCCCGCTCCCTATCAGACGAACCTCCCCCATACCGTTTGGGCCCCTCCCCTCTCTAAAGCCGAGGCAGTTCCCCAGCAGTTTCCCGCCAGAGAGAACAAAGCCGGCCTCAGTCCCAGTGCCAGAGGGCAGAAACAAAGCGTTGAACGGAGCCCGCCTGCCCTGCCTCCCTGCATTTCTCGCTGCCTCTGCACCGGTGGGATGGACAGCTCGGCGTTTGGGAGTTGCCTGCCTTGTGGCAGCCCCTGCCCCCAAGCTTGCCACTGGGCGTTTGTGGGCTGCCTGCCATGCGGTGACCCGCCCCCCCCCGCCTCCCCTCACTCTCAGCTCCCCTGAACTGCAACACCATCTTCCCGGGAGGTGGAGCTGGCCTCTGTCCCAGCGCCGGAGGACAGAGACAGAGCATTGGGCAGGACCCGCCCACCCTGCGTTCCTGCGTTCCTGCATTCCTGCGTCTCATGCTCCGTCCTTGCACCACTCGGGCAGACTGGCTCGGCTGCCACAGACCAGCGGAGCTCTCTCTCGCTCATCTATGGGCTGCTGGACCAACCATCCTGCATTTTTTATTTTTGCCGGCCTCATCATTTTTTTTTTTCTGGGACTCTTTCTTTTCTTAACTTCTATGTACATGGTAACAGGATTGGCACAGATAATGAGCGCTCATCAATTAAACCTAAAAAATGGATCCAAATATTTTTAATTCACATGATTTAAAAGGTTCAATTTAAATTGAGTAAACACAAAGGTTTATAGATTCCTATATGAAGTTTTAAAGGTTCCTACTGTTGCCTAAGTTCAAAAAATTTACAAGGATTGCTTTGGGATATGAACAGAAGGAATTAAAGATTCTAAATATGGTATTTATTGGAAGGAATTAATATTTCTGATCAAAAGGTTTACAACTGTAATTAAACAAAAAGTTAAAATCTAAATTTTTCTTTCAGAACTAAACTTAATGTAATAACATCAATGTAATTCTGGTTCTACTAGTTCTATTTTATATTAAATGTGTTCATTTCTTTCAGATATACAAGTTTTAAAATAGAAGGTTTTAAAAGAGCATTATACCGGGGCTAGGGTTATGGCTCAGTGGTAGCGTGCTCGCCTAGCACGCGGGAGGCACTGGATTCGATCCTCAGCACCACATAAAAATAAAATAAAGATATTGTGTCCAATATCTACAACCTACAACTAAAAAATAAATATTAAAAAAAAAAAAAAGCATTATACCAAGCTGATATTCTCCAAACTGAACTTATATGGTATCGATTTATATCATATAATGTTTTATAACTGTACCTATCATCAATAAGATAAGGCTTTAAATTATTTTCACATCAGAATGATCTTTTAAATAAATGAGGACCTAATCTATTTAATATTCTGCTAAGATTTTACAAGGAGCCTTGTCTTACCTGAAATAGTCCTGTCTCCCAGCTTACTACAGTGGCTTTAAAGTAAGCTAGACTCCAGTTCATTTAAAGATATGTTCAAAGGATTAATTTTGTTGTAAAGATCATTAGAATCTCAAACAGGGATATAATATGTAACTCAGCCAAAATTTGAGAAAGCTATTACACAAACTAAATATGTTTTTACTGGTGTTAATTTTATTTTGTATTTTCCTTAAACTCTGACAATTGCCTGTTAATATTTTACAGAGGTACTACTTCAAGAACAGACAACCCAATTTAATTTAAAATAAATAAGCCATCACCTACAGGACAGATGGACCTTAGAATTAAAGCCCAGTACCCTTACTTTATAACTGGTGAGATTGGCTTGCTGAGTATTTAAGATCAAGACTTAAAAACTAAAATTAAATTAAAGGGCCAAGAAAACCAGTATTTGAAGCTGGGCGCAGTGGTTCAAGCCTGTAATCCCAGCACTTAGGGAGGCTGAGACAGGAGAATCGCTAGTTCAAAGCCAGCCTCAGCAAGGGCGAGGCACTAAGCAACTCAGTGAGACCCTGTCTCTACATAAAACACAAAATAGGTCTGGGGATGTGGCTCAGTGGTCAAATACCCCTGAGTTCAATCCCCAGTACCACAAAAAAAAAAAAAAAAAAAAAAAAAAAGAAAAGAAAAGAAAGAAAGAAAACCAGTATTTGGCTCTTGCCCTCTGAGTCAGTCTGAATCCGAGGAATGGGAAACTTCTCTAAAGTGCTTTACACCTCTGGGTTGCAGGACCTCCTGATCAGGGAGATTTCTGAGACCATTATAGAATTAAAGAGCCAATCAAATGCCATACAATGAACAGGAAGGTCGAAGACAGAGGAAACCATCTCTCATGCTTCCCGGGGAAGCCACATGGTCAGCGCCAGACCTTGCCCTATCCTAACACAGATGGTACTAGCAGAGCTAACAAGCTGCTCTCAAGTTCCTCAAGGATGCCTCCCAGGAGAACAAAAGGTGACTCTTAACAATAGGTAAGAACAAAAGTCAATTTGACTTGCTTCATCTTAAACACCTAGCAAAACCAAGAATACAGCCATTCCTGGGCATTTAAAATAGTTTAAAGATAGACATCTGTGACATTAAAAACTAAATACTATGTTTACATGCCTTGTCCTCTCCAACCTTGTTATGGGGACAAATTCTCAACCCTTATACTTCCTACATTTCAGACTGTTTTCTCTATGTATATTTAAATCATAATTGTAATTCTCATTGATGTTTCTCAATTAACTGTACAGTAAGGCTGAATTACCATGACTTGTTACCACCTCCCTCTCTAGGGCAAAAAAAGGGGCCATCTTTCTTTTGGTAATAGTTGGGCTCTCCTTGGCCCCCATTCACTGCCTCTGGGCTAGGGCAAGAGGACTCAATTATGCAGTAACTGCTACTTAAAAACTTAAACAAATTTCATTACAGAATAGACCAGCCTTGGACTCCCATCACGCTGGACTCCCACCAAACTCAAAATTTCTCAGCAGCCCGCTTCTTTTTCTGCTAATCAGTAATCTCTCCCAAGCTTCTGTTCCTACCCACAGGTGATGTTTCTACATTCAAGCAACATGACTGACAACCAGAGGCTCCCACACCCCTGCGTCTGCCTCCCTGCCTGACCAACACCCGAGCCATCTCCCTTTCTCGACACCCCCAATCCCGCACGAAGTAGCCAGACAGAATCTTCTGTCCTATATCATCAAAAAGGCCAGATGTTAGGTCGGATCAGGGTCCAAGATGTCCAATTAAAGGGACCAGTCAGGGCAGCTGCAATGAGCAGCTGCAAAAAGAAGTGGCTAGCCAGATGCTGATGTCATCAGTAGACACGCCTCCTGTCAATCAGCGGATTTTTCCTGACCTATCCAGGAAGGACTCTGACCTTCTCTTCCTGCCCCCGAGCCCTCCCCTTCCTGACCGGGCCTTTTGATATTCTCTCTACACCGGAGCCCCAGCACCATTTCTCCCAGACACACTCTGATGGACAGGAGGATTCGGCCCGAGAACATGTATTTTCAATAAAGCCTTGCCGAGCGGCTTTAATTCATCTCCTTCTGGTAATCTAGTCTTTACAACAACCACTACAGGAAGGAGATGCCTACTGAGGATCTGGGAAGCCAATTATCTCCCAAATTAACAAGTGAATCCTAACAGGCCATCAGGGCACCCTGGGACCCCCTACCAGAGCACACCTGGAATGTAACCCTTTAAAACCTCCCTGTCCCTCCTGATCAGGAGAGTCACAGCCTTTGGGACAGGAGTCTCCTGTGTTTCTTCTTTGCTAGCAAAGCAATAAACCTTCTTTTTCCTTTTTCTCAAAACCATGTGTTCATTATTAAATTGGCATTGATTGGCATTGGGGACAGGGACCGAGCTTTTGGTTACAAATTTTGGCACCCCAGATGGGACCCGAGAGCAGCTCCCGCTCCAGCTTTCTTGGGCAGGTCTGGCACTCCAAGCAACTGCACTTCCATGCTGAGGATGTGAGGTAAACTTTTTGAGAGCTGACTACTGGAAAGTTAGATGAACAAGTGTGCCTCAGGTCAAACCGAACCAGAGGAGCTATTCCTATAAGTAAAGGGAGGGACTGAGGGACCTTCACAGCAGCTGATGAAGCCCCTTTTCTTTGAGGAACTCCTGCCTTCCTTCCCTGCACTGTAGGGACTGCTCCATCTTGGTCTACCTTGAGAAAAAGGAAACTGAGTTCAGTAAAGTCTCGACAACTTGGCCATCTGGTAGGCTCCCCCCAGTGTGCACATAGAGACCTTTTGATTCTACACTCCTGGTTCCCCTTTGTGGGAGCATCTGGTCCCTGCATGGGGACATCTGTGGCACCGCTGGTGTAGGACACACGGTTAAGCAGGAGTTGGGAACTTGGGGAGATTTTTCCCCATCTGATCTGTTTATTTTAAAGGTTCCCATCTGTCGGCCATGGTTAGGGATGCTCTCTGTCTGTTTTTTTGTTTGTATCTGCCTCAGGTCTTTTTAAGGTGTGGGCAATAGTGTGTTGATTGTATAGATTGTTTCTTGGGAAAGATCTTGGCTGAATGGGCCACCCATTGATGTAAATGTGTCTAAGAAAAAGATGATGTTTTACTGTAACAATCTGGTCTTTGAATGGTTTTCTGAATTATTGTACAATCTTGCAGTTGGGAGTTGATCTGTCAAAGATAAAATAAGTGAAAGATTCTATATGTACAGGCATGTATGCAATTACATAATAAGGAGTCTTTTTTTTTTTTTTAAATATTTTTTAGTTGTAGGTGGACACAATATCTTTATTGATTTATTTTTATGTGGTGCTGAGGATTGAACCCAGTGCTTCACACATGCGAGGCAAGCGCTTTACCACTGAGCCACAATCCCAGCCTATAAGGAGTCTTAACAGTCAAAAATTAATGAATGCCAAAAGGTGCTGCCTCTAATGTGTGAGCATGGCAGGACAATAAAGGAGGAATAAGGAAAAAAAAATTTTTTCCCTTCAACCCAGTGCTGACATGAGTACCTCATCTCAGCCTGGCCCCAGGCAACTGCAATTCACCCTGCTGTGAGTCCAGGACACCAGTCCCGGAATAAAGGGAACAAAAAGTCAGGAAAGCTACCTGGTCTAAGGGGCAAAAAAACCCTGGTCTCCACTCTGCTTTTCAGTCACTCTTTGCCCGTGAGAACAAAATTGGAATTTGAGAACAGAGCTGTTTGCCACTTCTGTAGATAAATTAAATATATGTGGGCTGTAGGTCTCACTGATCTTCTTTCTGGGTTTTTGTCTCATGGGTTCAAAGAATGAAATCCATGGATGATGGTGGAGGACAAAAATAAAAACAATAAAATTAGCTTTGAATGAGAGAGAGAAAAAAAATGAAACTCCTTGTCATGTGAGGGGGAAACTGGCGGAAAGCTTTTCCACTTAAGTATACGAGCCTGGTGAGGTAAGGCTTCTTGATAAAGGCACTGAGCAGAGTCCATGCTGAACAGACCTTAAAAGCATTGGGACTAATTATTGGGATCTATGCTACACAGATGTTGGGAAGGTACAAAAGCTATTGGCTTGGTCCATGACTTTCTATTTGGCTGTATGCTTTTAGTACTTAAGTCTGAATTTCTTATAACCACCACTTGGGTCCACCCCCATATCTATTTTCCCCGACACTCTGGGAACAAAGGAGCAGGTTGGAATGCTTAACCTCGCAGGATTCCCTTTACATTTGAATAAAAACCTTATTGGGAGGGTGGGGTCCATTACACTCATTGTCTGAGGATTAACTAGTCTACCTTAATGGGGGATAAAAAAATTAAATTCCTTGTGCCAGTCACAAGACATGAGGCCATAGGTTCTATTAAATAAAGTTATAACCTGGGGACAAAATAGTCTCCCCCTTTTTTTTAAAATATTTTTTTAGTTGTAGATGGACACAATATCTTTATTATATTTATTTATTTTTATGTGGTGCTGAGGATCGAACCCAGTGACTCACACATGCGAGGCAAACACTCTACCACTGAGCTATAGCCCCAGCCCATAGTCTCCCCTTTTGAAGATCTGACAGGATGCCTTATTTGGCCAGAGGACACTTCTGGGTGCAGCCCTACCTGTTGCCCAAAAGCTGAAATACAAGGACCTCCCCTAGTCTCCATGAACTCAAGCATCTATGTCTTGGCTCTGCTGATTTCTGTAGAGAGAGATCCATAACAATCTTTGTATGGTTAATGTGACCTTCTTTGGACAGACTGCCCTAGATACATACATATATAAAAAAGAGAATCTCTAGGTACAATTGACAGTGGGGAACTCACTTAAAGGTGATGGCATTATGATGATGATAAGGGAGACTGGTCAAACAACAAAAACCTGTGTTCCAAACCCTTGAGCACAAACTGGAAGGGAGAAAGATTTAAGGCACAGTTTGTTTTATTTTATGGTACTGGAGATGGAACTCAGGGGTACTCGACCACTGAGCCGCATCCCCAGCCCTATTTTGTGTTTTATGTAGAGACAGGGTCTCACTGAGTTGCTTAGCGCCTCGCCATTGCTGAGGCTGGCTTTGAACTCGCGATTCTCCTGTCTCAGCCTCCCTAAGTGCTGGGATTACAGGTTTGTGCCACTGTGCCCACCTCACAGTTTGTTTTAATTTGCCAGACTGTCTGATCGCTCTCCTGGGATAAAATTTGTTATGTAAATTAAATGCACAGATAACATGCTCACCCCAAAAATAACAACTTCATTTATAAGTGCCTTACAGAAAGAGAACAGAACCCGCCCTGCTGGAGGTCTCCTAGAAGTGAATAAGTTCTTTTAGGCCAAAGGGACCCAGAGAAAGTGATCAATGTTTCATTATTATTATTATTATTATTGGTACTGGGAATTGAACTCAGGGGTACTCGACCACTGAGCTACATCCCCAGCCCTATGTTGTATTTTATGTAAAGGCAGGGTCTCACTGAGTTGCTTAGTGCCTCACCCTTGCTGAGGCTGGCTTTGAACTCACGAGTCTCCTGTCTCAGCCTCTCAAAGTGCTGGGATTACAGGCGTGCGCCACCGTGCCCACTGGTAAATGTTATCTTAACCAAGATTTTATTTTAGGAGGAAATAACTTGCCCCCAGGGAGGAGGGGACAACCCCTTAAGAGAAAAACATTAATAGGGATTATGGAGATTCATTCTCTTCGAACCGTTGTTTAAAATATGAATTGAGTCAGCTTTTCCAGATATCCTACTCTGCCTATCCTGTCTGTTTAAAAAAGCAAAACAAAACAAAACAAACAAATTAAAAAAACACACTGATGAGTAACAATTTATGCAAGGCTTGAGAGCTATGAAATATTAAAGTATGATGTTCATTAGTTTTCTTTTGCTAGAGAAACATAACTTACAATTTTGACAGGCTTGATTTCATGAATAACCTGAATATATATGACTAGACATATGTATACATCTGAAACTAAATATATTTGTCTGAGTCTTATCTAAATGTTCCATCAAAATTTATAAAATGAAGCCGGGTGCGGTGGCTCACGCCTGTAATCCCAGCACTTAGGGAGGCTGAGACAGGAGAATCGCGAGTTCAAAGCCAGCCTCAGCAACGGCAAGGTGCTAAGCAACTCAGTGAGACCCTGTCTCTACATAAAACACAAAATAGGGCTGGGAATGTGGCTCAGTGGTCGAGTGCCCCTGAATTCAATCCCCAGCACCAAAAACCAAAAGAAAAATTTATACAGTTCATATAGGTTTAACCAAGAAGTGTTATCTTTTATATAGCATGGGACATAAAAGGGCCACACTGCCATTTGAGAAACTGGCTTATATCTGTCTGCTTTAACTAAGTCTGGTTCTGATCATTAACACTGTTCCCTAAATGTTTAAGAGATTTAAGACTATCCTTTGATTTTTTGCTAGTACTGCTAAACTCTGCAAACCTAGTTAATATAAGGACATCTGTGTAATGGTGATGCTAACATCAGCTCATTGTATATTAAGTATACTCATGTTCTAGTATATGAGTTGTTTTTTTTTGTTTTTGTTTTTTGGTACTGGGGATTGAACTCAGGGGCACTTGACCACTGAGCCACATCCCCAGCCCTATTTTGTGTTTTATGTAGAGACAGGTGTAAGGTAAAAAACAGCCCTTTTGTAATTAAAAGCCCAAGGCAGTTCCTGCCCCAGGGGGTTCCGCTCTAGGAATCTTCCACCTGGGAAACAAAGCCTAAAACAAAGCCTAACTGCTCAGGTTAGCACATCAAAAGAAGACCGCTACTGCTTATCTGCCCCCAAATTTGAAGTGACCAATCCCTAGCTCGCCACGCGGTTTTGTAGTGGGCTCTATAAAATCCCTCCCGCGTCCCCTCTCTCTCTCTTTCCTCTTTCCTTCGCCCGGGCGCCCACTCCCCTGAATAAAGGATCTCCTGCCTATACGGAGGTGTCCGTGTCTGGCTGGCCACTACCCTAACAACAGGGTCTCACTGAGTTGCTTAGCACCTCGCCTTTGCTGAGGCTGGCTTTGAACTCGTGATTCTCCTGTCTCAGCCTCCCTAAGTGCTGGGATTACAGGCTTGAGCCACCGTGCCTGGCATAGTACATGAGTTTTTAAAATATAAAGCTTGAAAAAGCACTTTACCAAGCTAATGTTCTCCAAACTAAAGTTGTCTGAAATGGTAATTTTAAATTTGAAGAAATAGCAAATATAACGGGAGATTTATTTATGTCATTTAATGTTCTATAACAGGATCTGTTATCAATAAGATGTATGTAAAATTTTATGTTACTTTTCACACTAGGGTAGAAATGTATTTTTATTTTTATTTTTTAGTTGTCAGTAAACTTTTATTTACTTATATGTGGTGCTGAGAGTTGAACCCAGTGCCTCACACATGCTAGGCGAGCGCTCTACCACTGAGCCACAACCCCAGCCCCTAGAAATGTATTTTAAAAATAATGAGCACCTGGGGCTGGGGTTGTGGCTCAGTGGTAGAGTGCCTGCCTAGCATGCGTGAGGCACTGTGTTCTATCCTCAGCGCCACATAAAAATAAATAAAGGTATTGTGTCCATCTACAACTAAAAAAAAAAATTAAAAAAAAAATAATGAGCACCTGATCTGTTTAAAGGTGAATATTGTAAAACTTGAGAGCATTTAAAAAGGGTTAAAAGCTAAGTTTTTCATTGATTCATATTTCAGATGTGATGATGTATTATGTTATTTGTTATTTGGGTTTTTTTTTTTTTGGTACCAGGGATTGAATTCAGGGGTACTCAAACACTGAACCACATCCTCAGTCCTATTCTGTGTTTTGTTTAGAGACAGGATCTCACTGAGTTGCTTAGCACCTCGCCATTTGAACTCGTGATTCTCCTGTCTTAGCTCCCAAAGTGCTGGGATTACAGGTGTGCGCCAAGGAGCCCAGTTTATTTGTAAAGAGTCCCACCTTACCTGAGAAGGCTCTGCCTCTCCTCTTCATGTTAGAATGGCTCCAAAATAGGGTAGACTCCATTCAGTTCATTTAAAGTTGTGTTAAAGCCGGGCACTTGGTTCAAGAATATAAGTCAGCTGGGCGCGGTGGCGCAAGCCTGTAATCCCAGCACTTAGGGAGGCCAAGGCAGGAGAATCGCGAGTTCAAAGCCAGCCTCAGCAACAGTGAGGCGCTAAGCAACTCAGTGAGACCCTGTCTCTACATAAAACACAAAATAGGGTTGGGGTGTGGCTCAGTGGTCGAGTGCCCCTGAGTTCAATCCCCAGTACCAAAAAAAAAAGAATATAAAAGTCATTTCTCTTGGTTCATAACTATTACACAAACTGAATGTTTTTGGTTTGTTAACTTAATTTTGTATTTTCCTTGTAAACTTTATATCTGTTACCTGTTAGTGCTTTGCGGAGGTACTACTTCTAAAAGCAAGCCAGGCATGGTGGTGCATGCCTGAAATCCCAGCACTTTGGGAGGCTGAGACAGGAGAATCATGAGTTCAAAGCCAGCCTCAGCAACAGCGACCGCTAAGCAACTCAGTGAGACCCTGTCTCTACATAAAACACAAAATAGGGCTGGGGATGTGGCTCAGTGGTCAAGTACACCTGAGTTCAACCCCCAGTACCCAAAAAATAAAAAATAAAATTAAAAAAAATAAAAGCAAAAAACCAACTCAGGTTCATTTGAGATAATAAGCTATCACCTAGAGGGCAAATAGTACATAATGCTGACTTCCAGTACTAACACTAACCCCAACTAAATGAAAGGGGGTAAAATTATAGATATTAAAGTTATATTTCTCTATAAGAGAAAACACGTTTTTTGTTTGTTTTTTAATGTGACTTAAGATGTACACCTGTGTCAGCCCTACCAAAAGTAAGTAAAGCTGGAGGCTGTAAAGAAAGGGTACTTATTACAATGAATCAAATTGCACTCTGTTATCATGTAAGCCTAAATAGAACAAATAAATAAATTAAATATTAAAAAAAAGATTATTAAAAAAAAAAAGAAAGGGTACTTATGAGAGTGCCTAATATTTAACTTGTCACAAAGGACTCTAGAAACACAAGCTTGTGGGGCTGGGGTTATGGCGCAGTGGTAGCGTGCTCGCCTAGCACGCATGAGGCACTGGGTTCGAGCCTCAGCACCACATAAGAATAAAATAAAGATATTTATAAAAAAAAAAAAGAAAAGAAATACAAGCTTGTGCTGCATTTCACAACTTGGCTGAACTGCTAATTGTTTTCATATTAACTGTTTACCAAGAAAGTAATGCCTTTGTTATCCTGTTTATTGTTTTCCTAACATAAACCTTGCCCTAACAGTCACCTGCCAACTGCCACCATGGACCTTTGGGCTGCTATCATGCTGAATACCCTTAACTGCCCATGCCCCACCTGACAGAAAACAAGGACTTTGGGTCACTTCCTCCCAACTTTGCCATCTCTCAACAGGAAATAACTTGAAGATGTACTCACCCACTTTTCCATAGAAATGGAAAATAGAAATTGACAGTGGGGAAATGTAATAGTGGTCCCTTCACCAAATTTTTTTTTCCCTCTCTCTCTCTCTTCTCTCCTCTCCCTCTCCCTAACAAGATTAGGGAGACAGTGTTGTTTTCTTCCCCTAGTTAACTGCCCTTGAGCACAACCACTACAGGAAGGAGATGCCTGCTGAGGATCTGCAAAGCGAATTATCTCCCAAATTAACAAGTGAATCCTAACGGGCCATCAGGGCACCTTGGGACCCCCTGCCAGAGCACACCTGGAATGTAACCCTTTAAAACCTCCTTGTCCCTTCTGATGAGTCACACTGTTTGGGACAGGAGTCTCCTGTTTCTCCTTTGCTATCAAAGCAATAAACCTTCTTTTTCTTGTTTCTCCAAATTGTGTCTTCATTATTAAATTGGCATTGATTGGCATTGGGGACAGGGACTGGACCGAGCTTTGGGTTACAGGGGTCAAAGTCCAGAGCCTAACATTCAGTATTTGCCTCCTTCCTTCAGGGCCCATTGTTATTGGGAAAGTATTTACTGGGAGGTTAATGTTTGGCTATTTTCCCTCCCTCCTCCTGAGCTACATCATTTCTCTGCTTTGCTTTTCTTTGGGAGCTGTTTTGTAGGAATATTGTTTTCCATAACTCTTCACAGAATGGCAAAGATGTGGGTGTCCTGTACTCTTCGGGATGTTAGTGGATATATCCCTACTTACTCAAGTTTCCTCTAAGCAAATATGCCAGGAGGCAAGTTGGAGGGAATTTCCTGTTGGGTTCTGCTGCCTTGTTAGATTGCCTTTTGCTGTCTGGAGAAAGACCAAGGCACAGCCCTGGAAATCCACAGGCCACCGGGAGTGTGAGCACTGCATTGCAGAAGCAGCAGGTGAGCAAACTTCCTAGAAGAAGAAAGAGGGATGGCAAATTGCAGGTTTCTTGCTGAAGGGATAGTTTTTAGTCTCTTTATCCTTTCAATAAATAAAACTTTTGAATTTCAGCTCAGTAAATAAAACATTGTTACTTTATTTCTAATAACTTCTATGTCTAAACTCCCTCTTCCCCTTAAGTGGTAAGAATATCTCAAATTGACCACTTTCAGATTTTAGTTGCTAAAAGTTTCATTTTGAGGAAGACTTCAACTTCATAGTCCATGGACAGCTGGGCTTCCTGTCCAGCTGAGAGGAGGCTGAGGCTTCAGTGGGTGGTAGAGGAGAGTGGTCTGTTCTCTCACCTCTACCTCTTCCCTTTGCCCTTCTCCCCTGGGAGCTTAGTCTCTTCCTTCCATCTTTTCCTCCCTGACTATCCACAGTGAATGAAAACTGGTACTGCAAAACCCACACGTTTAAAAGAGCTCTGCATGAGAATGCCAACTTAACCTCTTCGTGAAGTTCAAAAGAGGTTGGTCATTATGTGAACCTCCCCATCTTAGTGGGGGTGAATTTTGCAGAATCCATTCCTTTGGAATGCCATCAAGATCCTGGCTCATTCTGGGGGTACATCTGTTAGCTCTTTGTTATGGGGACTGCCAGGGTCCCCACATGGGTTGTAGAGGGTACTCTCCCAAGAGGCCTTAGCAAGAAGGCTTTATTCCCACATCATCTTCCATGGATTCACTTGACACCATGGTATCCTAGAAACCTCATATCCTTATTGCATCAAAGGCAGCATCTCTCTTCCCACTGTCATTATCTTCCTTTACTAAACTTTGCAGATCCTGGACCTGGGCATGGAAAGTTTTTTGTTGTTGTTTTAACCCAGGGATACTTTACCACTGAGCCACATCCCCAACCCTTTTTATTTTTTAAATTTTGAGACAAGGTCTAGCTAAGTTGCTTAGTGCCTTGCTAAATTGCTGAGGTTGGCCTTGAACTTATGATACTCCTGCCTTGGTCTCCCCAGTTGCTGGGATTACAGGTATACACCTCTACACCAGGCTATGGAGAGCTATTTCTGGGATAGCAGCTCACCAATTCTCAGAAAAGTAATCATCTCCAAGTAGCATGCCCCATTATCTGAGAATAGTTCCCTGCAAAGGAGACATGTAGCCCTCTGTCAGCCATCTTTTATATAGGTATGATGGATGGGGGTAATTTGAGAGTTGGTTCTGCTGAAATGACTACTTTTGAAAAAGCTCTGATTCTCTCCATCTTACCTTTTTATATTTTGGAAGTATGATGTGAGTTGCAAGTGTATCTATTCTTGTTGCGGTATCCTAGGGAAAGGTCCCTTTTATGCAATATTCTACTTTTCCTCTTTTCAAACTTTTTTTCTTAACTTAAAATATATTTTATCTCATATAACTTTTTGCTTTAAAATGTTTGCATACCATAATTTTGCCACCCAGCTTTTTTTTCTTTCTTTCTTTCTTTTTGGTACCAGGGATTGAACTCAGGGGTACTCAACCACTGAGCCACATCTTCAGCCCTATTTTTTTGTGTGTTTTATGTAGAGACAGGATCTCACTGAGTTGCTTAGTGCCTCACCCGTTGCTGAGGCTGGCTTTGAACTTGTGATTCTCCTGTCTCAGCCTCCCAAAGTGCTGGGATTACAGTTGCACACCACCGCGCCTGGCTAATTCCTCAGCTTTCTTTTGCGCTCCTTTGTATGTAATATTACTATACTGTGAAGTTTTGTCTTCAGCCTACTTATGTACTTAGATTTAGAGTTGCCTGTAGATTACCTACAGTTGTATTTTTTTAGATTTGATTCTGTTACTCAAGCTTTTTGTTTTGATTGGTGTTTTATTGATTTTTTGTTTTGATTGGTGTTTTATTGATTTTGTTTTGATTGGTGTTTGATTATAAATAATGCATTTATAATCAAATAAATTTCTAAAAAATAAACAAATAAATAAGAATTAAAAAAACAAAAGAAAAAGCTCTGAAAGAAAATGCTGGCCACAGGGCTGCAATTTTCTGATGACAGAAAGTGGGAAATTTAAACACCTGGGTTTCAGCTATGGGCTTTCCTACCATTCATAGAAAATAGGAAAGATTCCACTCACATCTCATGCCACATTAGATTTCTCCTGTGAACCACATGCCAGGCTCTGTACCAGATACTGCAAACACAGCAATGTATAGTCATAGTTTCCACTCTCAGAACTCATGTGACATTAAACACACACACACATACCCCTGTATCTATGTATCTATGCAATTGAGATGTAGTAAGTGCTCTGAAGGAAAAGCTGAGTGTTATGAGACTGGACATAGGGGTGTTAGAAAAAAGTCTCTGATAATTAATATTTAGCCAGAAACTGAAGTGTGGGCACAAAAAGTGGGTCCCAAAAGACAGATGGGACCCAGATTGCCTGGGACCTGATGAGGCATCCTCAGTGATTTTAAAAAACCAACTCATACCAGGATCAAATTTTTATTTAAAAAAAAAAAAAAAAAGGCACTTGCTGGGCACAGTTACATAATCCCAGCAATTTGGGAGGCTAAAGCAGAAATGTTGCAAGTTCAAGGTCATCTTGAACAACTTAACAAGACCCTGTCTCAAAACAAAAAATAAAAAGGGCTGGGGATGCAACTTGATAGTAGAATGCCTGTGGATTCAAACCCCAGTACCAGCCAGGTGCGGTGGCTCACGCCTGTAATCTCAGCACTTTGGGAGGCTGAGACAGGAGAATCAAGAGTTCAAAGCCAGCCTCAGCAATGGTGAGGCACTAAGCAACTCAGTGAGACCCTGTCTCTGCATAAAACACAAAATAAGGATGGAGGTGTGGCTCAGTGGTTGAATACCCCTGAGTTTAATCCCCAGTACCAACAAAACAAAACAAAATCTAGTACTGACAAAAATAAAATAACCAATTAACTAAATAAAACTATACACACAAATTATACAAGGGCTTGACTAAAATGGATTCATTGAAGAATGGCAAATTTTATAGTGTTAGAATACTGAGGTTAAATTTGAGACCCGCTAGGTTTTTAAAATTTTCCCCCAGAAATTAGCAGGAGATGATAAAGTAAATGGGGAAGATTCATGTCTAGATATCCTGTATGCATTATACTATGGTAGGCTTTATTAAAAATCCATGGGGATGAGGGGACTGTGATTCTTTATCCATAAAAAAGAGCATCCCAATGGCATAGACTTCCAGAAATATTGTCTTTATTAATATATGTTTGAGAGCCCGGCGCGGTGGCGCAAGCCTGTAATTCCAGCACTTACAGAGGCTGAGACAGGAGAATCGCGAGATCAAAGCCAGCCTTAGCAACAGCGAGGCGCTAAGCAACTCAGTGAGACCCTGTCTCTACATAAAACACAAAATAGGGCTGGGGATGTGGCTCAGTACCAAAAAAAAATGTTTGAGAAATTTGCCTTTCCACAGGACCTAAACCTCAGTTTTATGGGTTGGATATGTGGCATCCCTGAAAAGCTCACGTGTGAGATAATGCAACATGTTCAGAGGAGAAATGATTGTTAGGAGTCCCTTAACCTAACCTGATATGGATTAACTGGGTGGTAACTATAGGCAGGTAAGGCATGACTGGAGCAAACAGGTCCCTGGGGGCAAGCTTTTGGGATACACACACACACACACCCATGGGGGATGGACCTCAGGGGCACTCGACCACTGAGCCACATCCCCAGCCCTATTTTGTGTTTTATGTAGAGACAGGGTCTCACTGAGTTGCTTAACACCTCGCTGTTGCTGAAGCTGGCTTTGAACTCGTGACTCTCCTGTCTCAGCCTCCCAAAGTGCTGGGATTACAGGCGTGAGCCACTGCGCTGGGCTCGGGGTTTATATTTTGTTCCTGGTGAGCAAAGCTCCTGCTTCCTGACTGTCTCATCCTGAACTGCTTTCCTCCTCCATCCCCTCGGGCCATGATGTTCTGCCTGGCTGTGGGCCCAGTTATGGAGTTGACTGACCATGGACTGAACCTCTGAAACCGTTAAACAGAATCAACTCTTTCTCCTCTACATTGTTCTTGTGAGGTCTTTTGGTCACAGTGATGAAAAAGCAGTATTAAAAACACTGCTGGGGGTGCTGGGGCTGTAGCTCAGTGGTACAGCACTTGCCTAGCATGCGTGAGTCGCTGGGTTCGATCCTCGGCACCACATATAAATAATAAATGAATAAAATAAAGATCCATCAACAACTAAAAAAATTTTTTTTTAAAGTTAAACAAAAACACTGCTGAGGTTAGGGATGAATGGGGTTAGTAGCTGAATGGTAGAACACTTGCTTAACATGTGAGAGGCCCTGGGTTGAATCCCCAGAACCACACACATACACACAAATAAATATTGAAAATATTGCTGTATTATGTAGAAAGGGGTCAGTAAACATAGCCTGGCTCCTCTCCTCCCCTAGGTTTGTTATCCATAGGAGACACTGCTAGTTGATCCCAGGAAGATATAGATATGTGGTTACAACTCTCCTTTCTGCAGAGCCTAGATGTGGTCTTGAAAATCTCAGCAAAGTACTCTAAACAGCGATCCACAGCTGAACTTGAGATATTCCTGAAGATACTAATTTTCAAAATGAAACACACACCTCAAGCAATGGAAGTTAAAATAATTCCTTTGTAATTACATTTTCAAAGATACTAGCAGAAAATGAAAATGAATTTTCTACTAATTTGGAACAGTTGTGTCCTTTTCCCCACCATATCATTTTCCCCGAGATAGGGTCTTGCTATGTTGCCCAGGTTGGACTCAATCTCCTGGGGCTCAAGGGATCCTCCTGTCTCAGTCTCCCAAGTAGCTGGGGTTACAGGTACACACATGGGTGAGGCACAGGGTTCGATTCTCAGCACCACATAAAATAAATAAAATAAAGATATTGTGTTCATCTGCAACTAAAAAAAAATTTTTTTTTTAAATGTATGAAGCATAGTAAAACATTAGTTATCAGTGTGGCAGGAACAAGAGTGAGCTGCCTGTTCCTCTGCACAGTATGATCAAGATGGAATACTCCGTGGGATCTGGTGGGGGCATTTTCAATGTTCAATGTTCCTACAGCTAAAATCTGATTTCCAAAGTATTAACCCCAAGTGAGAGTTTTGTGCAGGATAGATTTGGTCCACAGATGAACGCTTCTTACTTATGGTCAATAAGCATGTGATCTTCTACAAAACATTATTACTATTTCCAGTCTATACAGATTATTCTCATTTTCAAATGTAAACATAAAAAATAGGAAAGCCATTCACAAGGCAGCAAGCTATAGCCCACTCTTTTTTTTTTTTTTTTTTGGTACTGGGGATTGAACTCAACCACATCCCCAGCCCTATTTTGTGTTTTATGTAGACAGGGTCTCACTGAGTTGCTTAGCACCTCGCTGTTGCTGAGGCTGGCTTTGAACTCGCGATTCTCCTGTCTGAGCCTCCCTAAGTGCTGGGATTACAGGCGTGCACCACTGCACCTGGCTTAGACCACTCTTTTTTAATGAAGCTGGCAAGACCTGAATTCCAAGACTGATCAGAATGTTTCTTAAAATGGATTTACTTAGTGCCTGTGCAACTTACTTCCTGGACAGGTTTGCTGACCTTATCCTCCTTGGATTCATCATTCCACAGCAAAATTGAAAAAATGGCTGATCTCGCCCAGTTAATGGAAAATGAAGTATTCATGGATTTTTGCCTCCTCATTCTGTAGACCAACAGGAAAGGTTTTTGCCAGTACCAAAGATTGTGCAAGATTTGGCAAGGGGAAGAATGACAAGTATCTTCAACCAGAGGAGAGTGGAACATGTATGAAGAACCCCTCTGAATGACCTTGAAAATATTGTTTGATTTCTTAGTCTCTACCTGTTATATTCCTTGAATGGTCCAGACCTCTCTACAACCATGCTGTACTTTAGTTTTTTAGTTGGAACACAGACCTACGACATCATTGTGTATCTGACACCGCTTCCCCAGGCAAAGAGAGCTTTGGTCTTTTTTGTTGGATATGGAATTACTTTTTCAATGACCTGTATGTTGCATAGTTTTTAGCTGTACAGAAAATCAGTTTCCACCCGGGCGCGGTGGCACATGACTGTAATCCCAGCAATAGGGAGGCTGAGACAGGAGAATCACGAGTTCAAAGCCAGCCTCAGCAATGGCGAGGCACTAAGCAACTCAGTGAGACCCTGTCTCTACATAAAACACAAAATAGGGCTGGGGATGTGGCTCAGTGGTTGAGTGCCCCTGAGTTCAATCTCCAGTACCAAAAAAAAAAGAAATCAGTTTCCTCAATATGCAATTGGTTTCTAAGAATCCTACACTTCCAGTGTATAATGAATACTTCCTGAAGCTTTAGGTAGGAGTGAAGCAGAGAAATTAAGAGATGAGGCCAGGCACAGAGAGTGGAACATGCCTATAATCCCAGTGACTCAGGAGGCTGAGGCAGGAGGATCACAAGTACAAAGCCCACCTCAGCACCTCAGTGAGGCCCTGAACAACTTAGTGAGACTGTCTCAATAAAAAGGACTGGGGATGTGGCTCATAATCCTGGTTTGTAATCCTGGGTTCAATCCCTAGTATTAAAAAAAGGTTGGGGAATACCTATTTTATTTATTCTTGGTTTGTATTTGCTCTAGAAATAAAACAGTAATTCTTGTCTTTTGATTCTTGTAAATTCTGATTGTTATAATTCGCAACATTCATCAACATTTCATATTGTGTCTATAAAAATTGCACATGAGAAATCTATATTTCAATGCTGCTATAACAGGCATATGAAATAAAGAATTTAGAGAATAAAAAAACCTGTTTTAATTAAAACTATTAAAGGTATTGTTTTGTCTCAGACATTTCATGTTTATATTTTAAGAAATCACATGCCACATTTTATTGCTATTTTGTGCATATAGATAGGTAAGTATATAACTTCATCTTTACTACAACTCCAAAGAGGTGGGCTGGGGAGTTACCCAGTTTCACCAGAAAAGGCATAAGGCCAGCCAGCAATACCATGTAGGCTGCTTCTCGTCTAGACCTTTTTCTTTTCTTTTCATTTTTTGGTACCAGGGATTGAACTCAGGAGCACTTGACCACTGAGCCACATCCCCAGCCCTATTTTGTGTTTTATGTAGAGACAGGGTCTGAATTGCTTAGTGCCTCACCATTGCTGAGGGTGGCTTTGAACCTGCAATTCTCCTGTCTCAGCCTCCCAAAGTGCTGGGATTACAAGTGTATGCCACAGTGCCCAGCCCTTTCTTGTTCTATTTTTAGTACTTGCATGGTTACTGTATTTAGTTTTATTTATATTTCACCAAATTTTAAAGCTATGCTGTCGGAATCCCTGGAAATGTCTAAGATCTACACATTAGAGAGCTTTAAACGCATGAGGACACAGCAATCACATTTTTAAAAAATATTTTTCTTTAATTGTAGATAGATACAATGACTTTATTTGTATGTGGTGCTGGGGATTGAACCCAGTGCCTTACACATGCTAAGGAGTACTCTACCACTGAGCCACAACCCCAGCCCAGCAATTACATTTTAATTGCTTACTTGAAAGAGCAGTTATCTTCACACAAAAACCACTTCAGGAAGAGAGTAAAAAAATGAACGAAACCTTGTTGAACCCAACAGTATAATACTAAATTTTTTATTGTGGTAAAATATATATAACATAAAATGTACTTTTTTTAGGTGAACAATTCTGTGGCATTAAGCACATTCATATTGTTATACAACCATCAACATCCATCCCCAGAAATTTTTCATCATTCATCCCAAATGAAACTCTATTCATTAAATACTATCTCCTGATCTCCCTCTCCCTCCAGTCCCTGGCAACAGCCATTCTACTTTCTGGCCCTATGACTATGAATACTCTAGGAACATCTTTTGAGTGGAGTCATACAGTATTGGTCCTTTTGTCTTGCTCATTTTACGTAATATCTTCATAGTTCATCTGTGTTGTTGTATCAGAATTTTCCTCCTTTTTAAGGCTGGAGGATATTCTCCAATGTATGTGTGAGCCACATTTAATTTATCCATTAAATCATCAATGAACACCTGGGCTGCTTCTACTTTTTGACTAATGTTAATAATGCTGCTATGAACATGGGTGTAAAAATATCCACTGTAGGGGCTGGGGTTGTGGCTCAGTGGTAGAGTGCTTGCCTCGCATGCATGAGGCACTGGGTTCGATTCTCAGCACCACATATAAATAAATGAATAAAATAAAGGTTCATCAACATCTAAAAGAAATTAAAAAAAAAAAATATCCACTGTAGAGTCCCTTCTTCCCTTCTTTTGGGTATAAGTGTTAACTTCCACTCCTCCCAATCTCACATGCCCACACTAGAACACAATAAATACATCAATCAGGGCTGGGATTGTGGCTCAGTGGTAGAGCATTTGCCTACCATGCATGAGGTATTGGGTTCAACCCCCAGCACTATATTAATGAATAAAGAAAATAAAGGTCTATCAACAACTAAAAAAAAAAAAAATTAAAAAATATAATCAAACACAAAGCCAAAAAGCCAGCAGAAAAACCCCATCAGCTTTCTCTTGCATCCCTTCTCACTCAACATGATAGAAACCTTACATCTGAACATTTATAAACTGCCTTACAGATGTGAAGACCTCTAGACCCAGGCAAGCTTGTGGACCCAGCAATGGAACCCGGCATAGCTCCATTTGTAGAAGCACAGCAGCAACTCCAGACTACACCCAGTCAGACCTGCAACTTCCAACAGCCGTGGGTGTGGACTCTGAGGTCAAGGTTGGGTAAGTATAAAATTGGATGAATTTTTATAAAACTAGTCACAAAGGAAACAGGAAGATCAGGGAAGGTGGTGAAATTCCCGCTAAGGCCAACAACTGCACAACACATTAGTCCTTGAAGTGCTTTTTCCACCTCCTAAAACACTGAGAATCAGGAGTGTTTCAAATTACTTGAGGATTCACCAATCCCAGAATACTCTTCTTAGGAGTTCTTCCAGAGTTTCTGTCATAAACTCCTTCTCTGTTTAAGAGAGAAAACTCCTAAGGAATTTCAGGAGTGGTAGTATGATACACAACTGGGCAAAACCACGCGTCTGTTTTTTGAGGCAGGTACTGGGAGTTGTATACCCAGGCCTTGTGCATGTTAGGCAAGCACTCTGTGCTACATCCTCTACTTTTTTTTTTTTTTAAAGACAGCATTTCCCTAAGTCACCCAGGCTGGCCTAGAACTTGTGATCCTCCTATCTCAGCCTCCTGAGTAGTTCGGATTACAAGTGGGTGCCACTGCACCCTGCCATACCTCTCTATTAATAAAAACATAGCTGAGTTTATGGCTTAAAGAATTTGAGATGCAGCTGGGTGCTGTGGCACACATGTGTAATCCCAGTACTTTGAGAGAGCCTGAGACAGGAGAATTGCGAGTTCAAAGCCAGCTTCAGCAACAGCGAGGTGATAAACAACTCAGTGAGACCCTGTCTCTAAATAAAACACAAAATAGGGCTGGGGATGTGGCTCGAGTACCCCTGAGTTCAATCCCTGGTACCAAGAAAAAAAAGAAGAAAAAAGAAGTTGAGGTGGGCATGGTGGCACATAATCCTGCTGACTGGGAAAGTAGAGGCATGAGGATCATGAGTTTGAGGCTAGCCTCCACAACTTAGGGAGGCTCTGTCTTGAAATAAAAAGGGCTGGAGATGTGGCTCAGTGGTTAAGCACCTCTGGATTAAATCCCTGCTACCAAAAAAAAAAATGTTTTGAGAGGGTATGTGAAGGTACTGGGCTCCAATGTGGTGTGTTTGTACAACAGTTCAGAGCCAAGCAGGTATGGCTCAAAGGGTCACCACCAGGAAAGGCTGCTATTTGGGTAGAGAGGAGAGACAGGTTAGAGAACTGTGAACCTAAAGAGGAACACAGTGACCAGGAATGAGAGGACTAGAACAATGAACAGGGACTGCTCCCTACAGGTTCCCATTCTTCCTCAGTCCATCCCAGCGAGGGACTTGATAATACAACTGCTGGTGTCTGAGACACTGAAAAAGTGGTGTTGACTAGTGGGGAAGGTTTGCTGTATATTATAGTCACATGTATGCTCTTACCCTCCTTGGCTCTTGTGTCCCTGTTGCAGGTAGGTTTAAATAGGGCTTGTCCTTAGCAGGCTGTACTCTGCCTCAGTTCACAAGCTCAGTGCTCTGGGTTCCTTCATGGATCAGCCATCTACAGGGTGGTAAGGTTCCTAGACAGACATGAGCCTAGAAGCAGCAACAGGTTCTCCTATTCAGGCTTGAGCTTAAAATATATGTTACATGAAATTACATGCAGTGGACTGTGATTCAACATATAGTCACGTACTCTGATATGCATTCATTGGTATTTCATATGTAAAGTGCTTGTAGGAGTCTGTAGGAAGAGGGATCACTGGCACAAGGGATTTCTAACAATCCTACCCTCTACCCCCAGGAGTATTCTCTAGAATAGGATGCAGATTAAAGATGCCTGCTTTGCTAAATTTACTACGCCTTCCTGAAAATATACTGGCGTGGAATGTGTAGCTTCGTATCTCTGAAGTCAGTGTGTCAGGTATCACTGTAGAGCAGTCCTTATTCACCTCACAGAAATAAAATAATTTACATTTTATTTTCATCTAAAGGTGATCCCAGCAACACTGTTACTCAATGAATGTTTTCTCAATTCGACAGGATTCTGAACATCTTGAAAGGAACATGACAGGTTGCCATCCTTTCCTTAAACATAACAATATAATTTTACTCTTGCAATAAGCATCAATACTGTTCAACATGTACGGCTTTCCTTCTGCCTAAGACAAATTTTATTTTGAACATTTAATAGTGTAGTACCAAGTGTCAGCCTATCCTAATCAGGTTACCTTTCACATTTATAAAAATAGCACAAATTTGGGCTGGAATTGTAGCTCAGTGATAGAGCGCTTGCCTAGCATGTGTGAGGCACTGGGTTTGATCCTCAGCACCACATATAAATAATAAATGAATAAAGATCCATCAGCAACCAAAAAAAAATAAAAAAAAAAAAAAACACAAATTTCTCTGAATACCACCCCAGAAATACTAATTCATATTTAGTACTTCCTAATATCAATCTCCTAAAGCTTCAAGGTTCCAAATATCTTACACACATTTGCTCAGCACAATATTTGCGCTGCCATGCGAACCATCACCTCGTATTTTGCTTCCACATTATGAAACAAGGCAGAGAGGTGGGGTCACCTTCTCTACAGCTTAAGAAAAGCAAATGCAGGAATGGTGCTTCCCACTCTTCTTTCACCATCTGTCTTTCTTCTTGGGCACGATGAAGTCTCCTCAGGTGGCAGGCAAGATGGCTGCCATCCTTCAGTTATCACAGTACTGTACCTTTAGAATGGACAGCATCAGCACTGTGATAACTGAGCCAGGGCAGCCTGTCAGTCACTGTGCTGGTCAGCAGTATCCTTTCTGGGCAGTTGCATTACTCCCTCAAAGACTCCCCTCGAAGTGAAGGACTAAAAGATCCCCTCTGGTTGAAGACATGAGGAGGCAGAAGAAAAAGGGTTGGAGTCCAGCAGTGGTGAGGCTGAAATATTAAAAGGCCCAGTTGAATTATATTAGGATGAGAGGTGAACACATGATTTATACATATTAATGAGGATGAACAACCATGTGATTAGGCTTTCACAATGATAATACATCAAGTATGCAGTAAGCTTCCCAGCGACGTCTCCTCCATGCATGTACTCACAGACTCCAGCTCCCTGACCTCAGTCATGCAATAAATATTTGTTGAGGGACTATTATTTCCAGGACCTCTCCTGGATATTTAGGAAGATAAATGAGACATGGTTCCTGCTCCTAAACATGGCAATAATGCTTCACTTCTTCCTAACACTCAATAAATTTGTTTTCTCATTTGACTTTCACAAGAACTCTACAGGATTAATGATGAATTATTCATTAACTCATCCAAAAAGGATTATGGAAATAGCTTAGATATCATTACCCCCATTTTTTTTTTTTTTTTTTTTTTTGGTACCGGGGATTGAACTCAGGGGCACTCGACCACTGAGCCACATCCCCAGCCCTATTTTGTGTTTTATGTAGAGACGGGGTCTCACTGAGTTGCTTAGCGCCTCCCCGTTGCTGAGGCTGGCTTTGAACTCGCGATTCTCCTGTCTCAGCCTCCCTGAGTGCTGGGATTACAGGCTTGAGCCACCGCGCCCAGCTATTACCCCCATTTTATAGATATAAAAATGACTAAGAGAGGTTAGGTGATTTACCTGAGATATCACTAAATTATGGCAAACCATAGGCCTAAATTCATGGTCAAAGATGGAACTCCTTAGCCGGGCGTGGTGGTTCACGCTTGTAATCCCAGCACTTTGGGAGGCTGAGACAGGAGAATCGCAAGTTCAAAGCCAGCCTCAGCAATGGCAAGGCGCTAAGCAACTCAGTGAGACCCTGTCTCTACATAAAACACAAAATAGGGCTGGGGATGTGGCTCAGTGGTTGAGTACCCCTGAGTTCAATCCCCAGTACAAAAAAAAGATGGAACTCCTTGCTTTTCTCTCTGATCTACTCTAGCTGTCCTACTCCACCAAAAGAATGTTCAGTTTATACCATTTATCCAAACATAAGGATTTCTAAAAATGTCTACTTTCTGCTTATGAGTTTTAGTTTCTCATTAACTCAGGTCATGAAGCAGGAACTCGTGGAGTTTTATGATTTAAGAAGAAATGCAAGCACATGTCTGTTAATCCCAGCAGCTTGGGAGGCTGAGGCAGGAGGATCACAGGCTCAAAGCCAGCCTCAGGAATTTAGCTAGACTGTAAACAACCTAGTGAGACCTTGTCTCAAAAATAAAGCAAAAACTTACTTTCATAGCTAGGAACATACTCGAGTTGGTGACATTATTAGGTAAGTATTTAGCACACCTGTGGGATATTTTTCACTATAGTTTATGTAAGCCTACCATTATAGGGGTACAAGAATGAGTGACAATTTTTGGAATGCCTTTTAAAAAAAAAAAAAAAAATCAACATATATGTTACTGTCTTTGAAATTATCTGTACCTTTGACATGTACCCTGAAATCATTTCAGCATGATTCTTACTTTTGATAAAAGGTACAAAAAGACTCTGAAGGGCTGGGATTGTAGCTCAGCGGTAGAGCGCTTGCCTCGCATGCATGAGGCCCTGGGTTCGATCCTCAGCACCACATACAAAGCAATAAAATAAAGACATTGTGTCCATCAACAACTAAAAAAATATTAAAAAAAAAAAAAAAAGACTCTGAAACTGAAATTCAAGAGTCAGAATATCAACTTATTAAAACCATGATTCACTCAGGTTTTTCCACGTCAGTCATAAGGTCTCAAGTTATTTCAGTATGAGTAGAACTTGACAGATATTTGAAAAATAATTATATTTTCAATTAGGCATTTGCTCAGTTTCAAAGACTCATTATATGCAAATTCGATATTAGCATTGTACTTCAAATAAGTCAGATAGATGAATCAGTTCTTTAGTTCAGAAGTCAGAAAAGAATACAGTGAATCTAGTTCAACTATTAACTGTATGTACTATGAAACTGACCTTATCTTCACAAAAGTAATATCGAATGAAATAATCCACCTACACACAAATTAAAAACAATATTCTATAGAGTACAAAAATATCTAAATGTTAAGGAGGTCATCATCTAGGTTGCAGCCAACTGATGTAATGCAGAGTTGAAACACGAGAGGGCAATGAAGATTTAAAAAAAAAACAGGACAGGCTGGATCTCACACCCTAAGGTTCCTGGAAATAGCTGCATATTTTCATCCAAATTATAAACATCTGTTAGGTGAATAAAGATACTGCAACTGTTAGAATAAAATTTTAGGATAAAAAGGATAAAAAGAGCTGGGCATGGTGGCACACACCTGTAATCCCAGCACTTTGGGAGGCCAAGACAGGAGAATTGCAAGTTTAAACCCAGCCTCAGCAATGGCGAGGCGTTAAGCAACTCAGTGAAACTTTGTCTCCCACAAAATAGGGATGGGGATGTGGCTCAGTGGTTGAGTACCCCTGAGTTCAAACCCTAGTACAAAAAAAAAAAAAAAAAAAAAAAAAAAAAAAAAAAAAAAAAAAAGAAGGATAAAAAGATTACCACCTTATGTTTCCTGACCATAAATTCTGTGGGCTTTATAAAAGACACAGTATCCACTTACCCTAAAATACTGGATGTTGGAGAAGTATGGGAACAAATACCCTTGAGATACTTACTCTGAGACAGCCCTTTGCCAAGATTGAGTATTAGTGCAAGTAGATTTCTAAATATGAAGGACAAAAGGTGAACTTAATGTGTAACAAGCTGAAAAGCTGAAATTTGCTCCATTAAGCCACTGCCCTAAATCGTACAACTACTGAACATTTTTTGATAAAATAAAAGATATTTCCTTTTTTTTTAAATATCTTTATTGATTTATTTTTATGTGGTGCTGAGTATCGAACCCAGTGCCTCACGCATGTGAGGCAAGCGCTCTACCACTGAGCCACAATCCCAGCCCCAAAGATATTTCCTTTTTAAACTCATTTTTCTTTCACTTTTTTCTACCTAAATTGGAAAAAAGAGGCCAAGCATTCATAATAATAAGAAGCAAATTGTCATTATTCTGTTAATACTTAAATTTATATTCTCTTAGACTAATTCAAAAGCAGCTTCGGGGAATACAAATATAGGTTTCCCAAATAGTTTATAAAATAATAATAAATGCTTCAAAAAATGTTGTTTTGTTTCTTCTTGGACATTACTCTTTATAAATGTACACTTTTGAAAAGCAAAACCTAATACAAACATTTGTTTTTCAATGTATTTTTCTTACAAAATTTTTTTCATTAAAAACAGGTGGCCACAGGTACTCATGCTATAGAAAGAAAGTACCCTGTAAAGGGAAGGAGAAAGCAGTGATGCCAAATGCTTTTCTCCAAAGAACAAACTGATTTTAAATGCAGCTCTTCTAAGAAAAATGTTAAAACAATTTTCTTCATGATGCATGCTCCAAATATTAGCTTGAAAAGCAAGTACTTCTACAACACTGGTATACCAAACTACTTGCTTCTAAATACTGTGGAACACCAATGTATATACAGAACACATATGATGTGCTTGTTGTCTATAGATTGCAAGTGAACATGATTCTAAATCTTTATACATTGATGATAAATTCAATAATTACAAATACTATAAGTTGCTGGCATGTCAAAATATTTTAAAATATTTTTAAACTATAGCAGTTTAATTTAAATCCACTGTTCTTTTAACCAAAGGGGGATTTTTTTTCCTATTTAAAAATCATAAACCAATTTAATGACAAATCATAACTGAGTAAATGTGGCCATACTGTGATGTTGTAGAAATGTACTGTAAGCAAAAGATGCTCAAATGTTAACTTCTTGGCTGGGTGTGGTGGTGCACACCTGTAATCCCAGCAGCTCGAGACTGAGGCAGGAGGATCATACATTTGAGGCCAGCTTCAGCAATTTAGTGAGGCCCTAAGCAATTTAGGAGAGCCTATCTCCAAATAAAATATAAAAGGCCTGGGAATGTGGCTCAGTGGTTACATCCCCTATATCCAAAAAAAGAGAAAAAAAAAATCAATCTCAGCTTTGTCAGAAGTATACAGCATGTCCATCTGCATTTTATTGCAAACTCCGCTATATAATAGTTTTTAAAACTTGTGCCAAAGATTTGTGAGAAATCTTGAATGAAGGGGTTACAAATTCTTCTTCTTTTCTTTTTTTGGAGACAGGCTCTAAGTTGCTTAGCTTTGCTAAGTTGCTGAAGTTGGCTTTGTACTTGTGATCCTCCTGCCTCAGTTTCCCTAGCCATTGGAACTACAGGCCACCATGCCCCACCTCAGGTTTTTTTCTTCTTCAAGGAGAATGAAACTGGTTAAAGTAGCAAGGAAAAGTCAAGGATCACTGCCCTGTGCAAAGTCAGTTCCAATTTTCAAGAGGAGCATTAACCAGGAGTGATTACCAAAGGGTGTCACTGTTTTACCTGTGTCAAGCCAGGTCTCTAAACAGTCTCAGGCTGTACAACTTTAGTAGCCATGTGGACAAAAACACTGTTGCAGAAGGCACATACAAAGTAACACACACAGAGAAATGAGCTTTCTTCTCTTACGCTGACCAGAATTTTAGTCCAGAAAAGCTCCAGGGGACTAAAAATTTACAAATAAATGAATTAGTTCATATATTCTATTTTATGGGCCTTTTCGAAAACTTCATACATGAAATTCAGCATACATGTTTTTTAGTCTGCCTACTCCATGTTCATCTAGCCTTCTGATTTTGCTCTAGTATGCACTCTCCTCTCCCAGATTTTGGACTTTATAGTTTGTGCACAAGTCAGTTTTATTCCGAGTTCATCTCTGTACCGAACCCTTTTAGAATAACTGGTCAAAAATATAACAGTTAACTTCAAAACACCCTGGATTAATCATCCCTAAAAAACTCTGATGGTCTCATTAATCTACGATGTACTCATTACTACAGCATTGCCACTTAAAAATGCTGGATCTTAGGTTTTCAGATTTCCTTAATGGATAGCTAAAGGGGACAATACCAAAGACTTGCCACTGACTCCAACCCTAGAGCCTCAGGCCATTCCAGAAACACAATTACACTCCACTTTTCTGCAGAATCCACCATTCTCACAGCTTCTACTCCTCCATGTGTAAAATAAACACATTTGTACTTGTAACACACCACAGGGCACTGCACACACACCAAGTGCTCTGCTGTACACTTTGGCACAGTTTATGTCTTTATTTCCTGAATTCACAGCCCTCTTCCTAAAATCAGAGACTGTTTTCTTCATATCCCTTCACAACACTATCAGACATTTGCACAAAGTACAAGCTCAACAAATATTTGACTAATTGATTAGCCTCTTCATTTCTCGGGTACCCTTTAAATCAGATTATCAACAAAAGCATGTTTAATTCCCATCTGTACAATCTTACAAGGTACTTGACAGTTTGTCATCTATAAAATAAAGGGATAGTACCAAAAGGCCTTTAAACCCCCTCCAGTGCATTACTGAATCTCATTAGATAAAATCAAACTCCCCAAACAGTACTATTTCTATTCATGTCTTTTTTGGAGGAAAGTAGTCGGCAACATTGTGAGCCTAATTACCATGGGTGAAGCTCTGATGTGGGAGGCAGAAAGTAACTGAAGGAAAGGAAAAAAAAAAAAGAAAGTAAATGAAGGTGGGCTGGAGCTGTGGCTCAGCGGTAGAATGCTTGCCTTGCACATGTGAGCCACTGAGTTCAATCCTCAGCACCACATGAAGATATAAACAAAGACATTAAAAAAAAAGTAAATGAAGGTAATAGATGAAGAGCAGCACTAAAATGCCAACAGTTGTCACAACTGTTTTCTGATGTATTTTGTTATGCCTAGGAGCCTTTTACAAAAGCAGCTGTAGTCAGGTGTGTGGGTACCCAAAATTTCGTATGAAATTTTCTCCTAAAGGGCTAGGAGGTTCTAGAAAACTTTAAAATTTTTTACTGCTTTCCCTGAGTAGGATACAGTTCCTCAATAGCAATTTGAAAAGCAGTCACCAGGAGGTATCATACAGTAGTAGTAACACTTTCTCTTTTTAAAAATTTTTTTTTTGTTTTTAGTTGTTGATGGATCTTTATTTTATTCATTTATTATTTATATGTGGTGCTGAGGATCGAACCCAGTGCCTCAAGCACGCTAGGCAAGCTCTCTACCACTGAGCTACAGCCCCAGCCCCACACTTTAATTCTCTTAAAGTTCCCAAATCTTCACATGGAATACAGCAGTGGAAAGTAGGTGGCTGACAAATATGAAGTAATATTTCACACCTCTTTTGAAATTAATCCATGGACAAAAAGGAATGATGTTGTAGACCAGAGCTGTTCAAAAGAAGCATAATACAACACATTGTATACACATATTGAAATGTCACATTGTACCCCACAAACATGTCCAATTACTATGTGTTGAATAAAAATGTATTTTTAAAAAAAGCATAATATAAGCTATGTATGTAATTTTGTTTTCTAGTAGCCACATTTAAAAAGGCAGAAAGTCGGGCTGGGATTGTAGCTCAGCGGTAGAGTGCTTGCCTCGCATGCGTGAGGCCCTGGGTTCAATCCTCGGCACCACATACAAAGCAATAAAATAAAGACATGGTGTCCATCCATAACTAAAAAATATTAAAAAAAAAAAAAAAAGGGCAGAAAGTCAAGCCAGGTGTGGTGGCGCAAGCCTGTAATCCCAGCATTTAGGGAGGCTGAGACAGGAGAATCGCCAGTTCAAAGCCAGCCTCAGCAATGGTGAGGTGCTAAGCAACTCAGTGAGACCCTGTCTCTGCATAAAACACAAAATAGGGCTGGGGATGTGGCTCAGTGGTTGAGTACCCCTGAGTGCAATCTCCAGTACCAAAAAAAAACCCATAAAAATAAAAAGGCAGAAAGTCAATGAGTGGAATTAGCCTTATTTAAACTTTATATATCCAAAATATTATCTGAACATATAATCAATATAAAAATTATTAATGAACTATTTTACTTTTTTGGCTGTTGTCACTAAGTCTTTGAAATCTGGAGTGTATTTTATTCTTACAGCCCAATTCCCAATTCCAATGCCACATTTTCAAGAGAAATACTTAATCTGTCTATATTTCATAATATTTAGTTTAATTGGATATACATATGCCCAATATGTCTCTAAACGTACTTAAGTATTTCGATAACTGACTTAGTGTGAATTTTGAAAATTAAATAAAACTAAGAACTCAGCTCATCTCCTCAACCATTTCAGGTGGCTGATGGTCACATGTGGCTAGTAGCTATCCTATTAATGCAGGTAAAGGCAATCTTGTTTCTGGTACCTTGATTCTTTTAAACCTCAATCAGAACAAAAGATGTGGCTCATCAACCAGCAAGTCCTTCTACAGCATCTACCAGGCACTCAACTTATGTCAAGTGCTTTCTGCCCCACTTCCAGTCCTTAAGTCCTCAGTACTTCAGTGACTGATCATTTAATAGGCAATCCTCCCCAGACTTTTTGGGAAGGGCTGCTTAGTAAAGACAGACTCATTTCCATTCAAGGACACTAATGGAGACACTGAGATTCAAAGGCTCCGGAGAATTAATTTACAAGGTAGAAAATCCTGACACTGTTACTTCTTTACCACCCTGCAAAAGTTACAGTCATTGTTTATAATGAGCCTCTCGATTTACATAGAGCAGCTGTCACTGATCCTCAGAATCTCTGCCTTTCCTCAAGTGCCTCCTCCTAACTTCCCCCAACCCTTTGTATCTATACACACTGTAGAGCACATTTCCAGGAGCCCCTCTTTAACTAATTCTGAAAAGTGCTTGTTCTTGTTGACATACTGAAACATATGAATAATTCAATAAATAAATCTCAAACCAAACTATTAATCATTCATTGCTTTCGGCACCTGAAATTATCTTGAGAAAAGCTTTTCTGAAATACCTGGAAAGTATCTTCCTTCTCTTCCCCAAAGGAACCAATTACAAACATCACAGCTTTCTCTCCTTTCTCACTCCCTATGTCAAAGTTCACTATGTTCTTCCTGCAGCTGATTTAAAAGTTGATCTTTTAAAGGAGCTGGATTCCTAAGGTAGTTCTATTTTGGGCCTTCTTCCTGTTCTGAAGCTAAAGTTGGAAGGGCTTAGGTGGTGATGTCATGGAAAGGAGACGGTTAGCTTTTAGGAAGGGTCTTCCCTGGCAATGCAGGGGACACGCTGGGAGGAAGTGTTACACTCCATCTTTCTCCCCTCCTTCCCTGTGGAGTCCCAGCTATTCATTAGCCAACAAGAAAACAAGTTCAAATAAGCATGCAAACATTTATTTTACATGCTGAACATCTCACAAATGAAAGGAGGAGAAAAATGTCTCATTCTAGAGAATGAAGGTGACCACCTTTTTCTCTACCCAATAATTTCTGAAGGGCCGAGGCAAGAAGGGTGGTAGGGACGGCTGGTAAGAATAACACAGAGATTATATATATATATCTAAGAGGCTTGAAGAGGGAAATACTGTTCTGATATTCCAGACAGAAACCCTTGAGTCCTTGAGTCCCTTCTCTTCCTTTATTTCCTCCTCCCTTTGGAATGGTTAGACTTGGGGCTGGGTGTGCCGTCACTTGGGAGGCGTGTTTGGCTCTGGAAAACCAAAAGGGGCCAGGGTGCCGCCCAGGCAAAAAAAAAAAAAAAAAAGCCAGAGGCAGGCTGCTTAGGCCTGCTTCTGGGCTAAGTTTAGGAGAAGGGTAGAGAGGACTGTGAGAGATAAGCAGATTTCGATTGGAAGACCCACTGGGGAATAAAAAAACAGCACACTGGGCCGAAGGTGGCCACCTCTCCCTTTCACAACCTCAGCCCAGCCGTTAGTTGCCGGTGGTGGGGTACAGGGGTAAAGGAAGAGAAAAATCCCTACACAAATGTAGACCACAACTTGCCCGGAGGCTGAAGACAGATGTGCTAATGCAATCAGCAGGTGAAAGGAGCGCTTTCAGCCAATTCTAGGGTGTTGGGGTTCTAGCTAACAGAAGTGGAGCTACAGGGGATTCCCTGGTTTCTCCGCTCACTTCGCCTCCAAAGCGGATAGAAGCATAGGTGTGGTTATTCTCCAGGAAGGTGGCAGCTGGCGTGCGGGTTGCGGAGTGGGGGAAAGGATTCCTCAGGGAAAGCAGTGACAAGCCCTGGGGTCAGCTACGGCCAGGTGCTGGGGTATCCTCCAAGTCTTCTCCCCCCTCTTGAAAACCGACCTGGACCAGCATAAATTACAGCCACACACACCCCTCCCCAATAATGTTTCTAATAAAAGAAACAGTCTCTCACACTAACATAAAAAACTGGAGGCCTGGTTGATGGAAATAAACAGGTGAGCCCAGAGAGAAGCGGGAAAAGACGAGGAATGGGAGAAAGAAGGGGGGAGGCGTTCCCGAACGCGCGGAGAAACCGAGGCTTCCCCGCTCTCCCTCCACACTCCCTTCCTTCTGGCCCAAGAGAATCTGCGTGGCAGGGCACAAGCTAAAAATGCCACTCTGACAGACACCCCCGCCCCACACACCAGGTCCCATTCTCCCGCCTACCCCAGGGTCCTGCGTCCCGACCTCGTGGTAGCGCTTGGTCCCCTAGGCACACTCGCCGCGCCGGGCTCGCCCTCACCCCGGACCGCCGCCGCCGCGGGGACTCCGGTCTTCCTCTCTCCTCCCTCCCTCCTCCTCCTCCGCCTCCTCCTCGCAGACTCCTCCCGCCGGATCCTTCATGTAAACAACATCCAGGCTCTATTTACAGTCGCCGCCGGACGGCTAGGAACCCACGCCAGCACCCTAGAAGAAGGCGGGGGTGGGGGAAAAGCGAGTGCGCAACATTTACACACACCCCGCCCCGCCCCTCCGCGCCGCTCCCCCTCCAGGGGCCCAGAGCCGGGCGCCCGGGGGCTCCCCAGCCCTCGGCCAACCTGCGCTTCCCTGGCCCGGCGCGGACCCCAGGGAAACCGCGGAAATGCCCTTGGGCAAGGCCCCCCCAATCCCGCAGGAAAAAGAACACACCCTAACAACAACAAACCCAGCCCAGCAACACCTCCGAGTCCGTCCCGGAGTGTGGAGCCCAGGCCCGCCCCGGGCCACCACCCCCGCGCCCGGCTGCCTACCCCGAAGTGGCGAACTGCGTGCGGTCCCCGGAGGCGGCTGAAGGCAGGCGCCCAGTGCTGGGCAGTGGCGTGCCCTCGGCCCCAGTCACCGCCCGGCCCGCCCCCTGTTCCCCGCGCGGCGCCGAGTGAGCCGGGCCCGGCGGCTGCGTGTGCGAGTGCGCGCGCGCCGCGGCCAGCCTCGCCTGAACAGCTCACTTCGCCCCCGCGCCTTCCCGCGGCCCCGGCCCGGCTGGGGCGCGCCGCGAGCCCGGGCCCAGAGCGCAGCGGCCCGCGCTCCACCGCGGCGCACGGCGCGCACACGGACGACTACACAGCCACCCGGAGTCCCGCGCAGTCGCCCGCCTCCCGCGGCTGCCTGGCCCCGCGCGGGCCCAGCCACCCCCGCGCCTGGCCGGTCGTCCCCACACCCACCTGCGCCCCCGGGGGGTCCAGGGCCCCCCTTCCTTTGTTCTTCCCGCTATTTGCATGAGGATTATCTAATGACGCAGCAAGGCTCGCCACAACGTGACCGTCGCCATTTTTCTGTTTTTATTCTATCTCTGCCATGTGATAGATGGAGGCGGCGAGGGAGGGGGGGCTTGGAAAAGGGAGAGACAGGATTAAAAAAAAAAAAAAACTTCCGGGTCTCATGACCGGGAAGGGAGAAAAACAAAAGGGAGACGAGACACAACTCTAAGGGAAGGATGTGTGTGTACGTGTGTGTGTATGCGCGTGTGTGTGTTGGCGCGCGTGCGCGCCCGCCTTTCCCTCCTCTGCTACGGGAAGGGAGGCTCCACCAGTGGACCCGCAGCATCCTTCCACCCTAGAGAGCCCGGCGATTCCGGTGGGTTCAGATTGCAGCCTCTAGTTGTGGCGGTCGCCTGTCCTGGTTCCACACACGCCTCAAAAGCTCGGGGAAGCTGTCAGTTGGCTTCTTCTCCGGCTGCTTTCACTATCTGTCCGCCCCAGCCTCGCGCTCTAGCTCCCGGCGTCTGGCTGGTTCTGGGTTATGCTCGAGGAGTCTCGCCGTTACCTTGCGAGGCAAAATGAGTTTAAAGGTCACCGTATTTCCTAAGTTTTAAAACAGTTTGTCTCGACTCTGTTGTTTATGACAGCCTCGTGGCAATACCAGGCAGAATCTAGTTCAAATCTTTCCTTTCTATTCCCTTTTCTCTGTCTTCCCAAAGCGGGACACACCCTTGTGTGGTGTTCGATGGAGTTTTGTTTTGTGAGGTCGGACAATTCATTGTGGATGGATTTATTTAGGAAGAAATTTTAAATAAATGATTGTTTAGGGTCAGGGTGGATTGTTCCAAAAGACGGTTGCATACAGCAAGGTGGATTCGTGTTACAATGATCTTATTCACATTCAGAGGGCATAATAGACATTTCATTCTTTCCCAAATTCATGGTTGCAGAAATTTTTTTAAAAAAATATTCAGGAATGCTGCCACCGTTTTCGAGCGAGTGAGAATTTTGTGCGTTTGTATACTACAGGATTTCCTTCGGGCACTTTCACTTTTGTTTCTCTTGAGTTTCTGGGTTTTTGCCTCTGTTTCATAATTCAGAGCAAAAATGTACATTAGAGTTGTATAGGTTCCTCACTTTACTGGCAAAGAAACGAAGGCCCTTAGTGGAGACTTGAGTTGCTGTAAGTCACATTTAATTAGACCCAGGTTTGCATTGAGCCCTACTCACCAGACATTTCTTTCCTTGGGGGAGGCAGGAATGGGGAATAGGGTTGGAGGAGTTTGTTAGTAATATTATCAGCAGTGATTCTGCTTTGTAGCTTTCATATGCTAGAAGTTAAGGGTGGCGAACTCAGGACTGCTATGAAACTGACCCTTCTTTACAACCCCTTTTCTTGTGTTTGGTTGAAATGTGTGTGTTAATTCAGCTTCAGCTTCACCTGTCCATGGGGAAGTTTGTGGTTTCGCAGGCAATATTGCTACACGATTGTTGTGAATTGTTTTTATTAGACTCACAGAGTTGACCTCTCTTTTGTGCCACCATGTAATTTTTTTAAATATATTTTTTAGTTGTAGATGGACACATCTTTATTTATTTTTATGTGGTGCTGAAGATCGAACCCAGTGCCTCATGCTTGCCTCGCATGCGCTCTACCACTGAGCTACAATCCCAGCCCCCCACTATGTCATTTTTACATTTTTTTCATGGTGCTTTTCACACTTCAGCACACAATTGATGTTTCTCCTCACTACTCCCTGGGAATCTTTGAGCACCATCCAGGGCCATGCCATATTCATCTTGTAACTCCCATATTTAGCATGATGCCTAGCAATGAATGAGCAAAAGAAGGCCTGGAGAGAACCTTTCCACAATTCCATCCTGACCAGTTTTAGGAAATTCCTTGCATGTTTCTGGTGAAGGTAGAACATTTGATGCTTCTTAATTCTTCCACCTTTGCAGATCATTTTTGGCAAGCTTCTTGAATGGCAAAGCCAGGCAAAACATATTTTGCTCTCTCAATTTTTTTAACGAACTTCCTTTTTCTTTCTCCTCTTTTTACTATATTTGGTTCCTCTTTTTAAAATTCTTTCTAATTCTAATTCATATAAATAAATTAGTTTTGCCAATTTCTGCCCTTTGGGAATTGGTTTTGTTTTTATAGGCTGCAAAAGTTTGGTTAAGTTTAAGGTGTGATTTAACCCTTTTTAGCCTGGAAGCAAATAATCACAGGCAACATCTTTTTCTTTAGGGCAGGAGGAGTGAGGGCTGGTGATTGAACCCAGCCTCATGCATAATAGGTAAATGCTCTACCACTACCTGGGCTCCCTGAATGCACGCCTGTAACCCCAGCAACCTGGGAGGCTGAGGCAGGAGAATTGTGAGTTCAAAGCCAGCCTCAGCAATTTAGCAAGCCCTTAAGCAACTTATTGAGACCTTGTCTCAAAATAAAAAATAAAAAAGGGCTGGGGATGTGGCTAAGTGGTTGAGTGTCCCTGGATTTAGCTGCTGGTACAAAAAAAAAAGGGCTGTACCCCTAAACCCAGAGAGGCTCTGGTTCTTCCTGGGATTCAATAAGACTAGCTGTCCAGAGTGGCAGTCGAGCAGGCTAAACAGGACTGCCAAAAAGATGTTGGCATCAAGTCTAAAAGTGCATATTTACAACTATTAAAAGATTGAAAAATTATATATATATATATATATATATATGGCTCAGAGGAGAGTCTGGATTGTCACAGATAAGGTCATATATATATCTGGACCTGAAAAGTTCCATTGCAAATATAAGCATAAACTGCATGTGTACCTATTGATGGAGCAGATGAAGTTGGTGTGACAGGTCATGACATCTAAAGCCTGAATGTTCCATCACAGAGAACAACAGTGGGATAATTTAAGTGTAACATTATTAACTTACAGCAAGGTGGAGATGAATGAAGCCTAGTTATACATGTAAAATAGTTTTTTCCCTTAAATGCAAACAAGATGGGTGAAAGGGAACATAGTTCAAAAAGATGTAATTATAGGAAATACCTCCATCTCTCATTTTCATTCTTTCTTTTTTGGTAGCTGGGATTGAATCCAAGGACATTTAACCATTGAGCCATATATCCAGCCCTTTTTAAATTTAAAGACAGGGTCTTGCTGGGTTGCTTAGAGCCTCGATAACTTGCTGAGGCTGACTTTGAACTCAGGATCCTCCTGCCTCAGCTTCCTGAGCTGCTGGGATTACAGGTACACACCATCGTGCCTGGCCCATCTCTCATTTTCTACATTTGTGAATGCACACATCATTTTGAAGATCAAATTTTAGTCATCATGGTACCATGTACCTGCTGATTAAACAGAATTCTTATAGAAACCCCAGTAATATTCTTCCATCTTTCCAATACACACTTGAAAAATTAACAGTTCCCGATGTCATGATGGTCTTTAGAGTCAGGTACTAGCTCAGCTCTGACAACTTTTAAATTTGTCAACTTAGGCAGGTTACTTGTCAGTTGTGGTGTTTCAGTTTCTTTACTCATAATAACACCTAGTTTAAAGAAGAATTTTAATATTGAAATTTAATAAGATATACATAAAGAACTTGGTATGATACTTGGAATACAATCTTCAATAAAGGGCAACTGAAAATTTTTGAATTGCATTTTTATTTACCCATGCATTTCCCAAAATTATTATTTCCCTTTTACTCCTTACTCTTAAAAAGTCAACAAACCTACTGGTGAAAGTTCTATGACTATAGGGGCTGGGATTGTAGCTCAGCGGTAGAGCGCTTGCCTTGCATGTGTGAGGCCCTGGGTTCGATCCTCAGCACCACATACAAAGCAATAAAATAAAGACATTGTGTCCATCTACAACTAAAAAAATATTAAAAAAAAAAA